>VVHJ01052580.1:0-15333 GCA_015107715.1 Tylochromis polylepis
CTGGACCAGGTGACCCTGAATCCTCCCTTAGTTATGCTGCAATAGACGTAGGCTGCCGGGGGATTCCCATGATGCATTGAGTTTTTCTTTTCCAGTCACCTTTCTCACTGTTACTAGACCTCTCTGCATTGAATCATATCTGTTATTAATCTCTGTCTCTCTTCCACAGCATGTCCTTATCCTGTTTTCCTTCTCTCACCCCAACCGGTCGCAGCAGATGGCCGCCCCTCCCTGAGCCTGGTTCTGCCGGAGGTTTCTTCCTGTTAAAAGGGAGTTTTTCCTTCCCACTGTCGCCAAAGTGCTTGCTCATAGGGGGTCATATGATTGTTGGGTTTTCTCTGTATCAATTATTGTACGATCTACTGTACAAATATTAAGCGCCTTGAGGCAACTGTTGTTGTGATTTGGCGCTATATAAATAAAATTGAATTGAATTGAATTAATATAACATATAATATAATATTTTTTTAACTTCACCTCCTTGTTTAATTTCATCTTCTCTTAGATTACTACCAGAAATGTTGCAAATTCTGCAGGTATGAAAGGATTTCTGCAGCAACTATTTTGGACTGTTGTTGGAAAAATGCTTTACAAAAGGCTGCTGTCCATAAAGATAAGACTGAGTCTATGACTATTTGCTCCATGTCATGGTTTGTTGGCATATTTGATAAAGCTGAACCATCTTTTGCTCAATTTGTTTTTTGTGTTTTCCCTGCATGACAAGACGAACTGGAGATCTCGTGTCTTTTAATATCCCAAGTTAAAGCCAGAACTAAAATGGCCAGATCCATTCATAAGCATACACACTGGGCAATCAAAGAATGAGTGGTGTGCTTAAAGTGACTAATGCTTTCCTCCCAAAGCCCTCTTCTTTCATTTTATAAATACTTTGTTTAAATATTATTCCAGCTTGTGATTTTTAACCTTTTTAACCTAACGCAAATTCTAATAACTGAGTAATCCCTCTGTTTGTCTTTCTCTCAGGGGTAAATATAAGTTATTTACATGAGAGCGGAAGGTCGAATTCACTTTTTTTTTCTCTGTTCTGCCTATATTTTTAGTTCAGAGTTTGTCTTTGGTAGGTGGAAATGTTTAATACGAGGGCGTGGAGGTGAGCTGGTGAGTAGCCACTGCACAGTAGCAAACACAGGATACACGGGGAGAGGACTTTATGGGAAATGAGACACATGCACACACACATATATATATTTGCACATGAAGTAAACGTCTTTGAGTCTCATCAATTCTCAGCCTTGCACACATGTTTTGTGGTCAAACTATTTCAGTTAACAAGGACTATGTGAATCAAACAGTTCCCTGGACATTTTTTCTCTATATAACATTACCAGCTGGACTCTGTTAACATAACACACTAAACTCTGCCTTGCTTTTGTTTCTGGCTTCCATGTAAGCATTGCTGCTTTGACACCGTAGTTGTTGCTCAGAGGGCACGAGTACCCACACTGCTTGTGTGTTTTAAAAAGCATGCTTGTGGTTTGCAGGTTGTAGCTCATTAACTACACATTAAGTGTACTTAACATAACTGCTGACCATTTTTCAAAGAACTCCATCAGTTTTTAGATATATTCCAAGCTCGAGGCAGTCCAGTTCATTTCAGTACACTGTGAAAGACAACTTGCAGGGACTTGTAAGTTGCTTCAGACAGGTGATTAATCACAGTGAACATTCAGGTGCTTTTAGGCTATTGTCAAAGTTGGGTTATTTTGCACCACTGACATGTAGTTTAGGCGCTTACAGAGTGTAATCACTCAAGTCCATTTTGTATATTATCCACTTTGAATCCAGGAGCTACCCATGTGCTGTGATTTTTGGTAAATGACTTTTGAATCTAAAAAACTCTTATGTAATAATGTGATGGGGGTTTTTTTTTTAATCATTTATTTATAGTTTTGAATCAGAGTGTTAGTTTTGAAATAAAGATACTACAGGTGAAGAATGGATGGCAAACGGGAAAAATAGGAAATGAACCAAAGTTAAATGCAAAACAAAGTTCTATTGAGCCATCCATTACTCAGCTGACATTATGTGTTTCATGGCTCTTTCGCGTTATTGGGAAAGAGAAATTATCGATCATGTTTGGCTTCTTAAGTGGGCATATCATAAAAAATTTGAAAACCACTTAAGTGATCTGCAGCAGACCAATTTTAGCTTTGACTTTTATATTAATTTGGAAACAATGTTATCCAATGTACAAAAATCTGAAACCAGCTAACAAGTAGGATATCTGAAGTGTGGTTGCAGGTGCGCCCATGGGTGTGGGTGTGTCATGTATGAAGAATAAAGCCTTGCCCTCACAGAAAGCGATTAAGTTGTTGCCCATCACTTTGTAGCCAACCATTGGTCGTTTGTGGACATTCCAGGCTTGGTTGCCACTTTCTCAACCCAGACCATGACATTCTGCTTTTGCAAATCCCTGCAAGTTTATTTACACCAAGTGTCCCTTGGTATCAGGACCTGGATCCAGCAGCAGCAAAATTATACACCAACAGATAATAGATAGAGTGACAGTTTTACCTCCTTTTTACTTTTGTTTTTGTAATTACAAAAACTACTTCATTAGATTTATATAGTGGTCTGGACTAAGATATGCAATGTCTGTGAAGGGTTATTCAAAGACATTGGCATGTGACATGTCGCCTCAGTTGTGTGACTCAAAGTTGAGTTTGTTTAACTTGATACTTGCAGTCCAAAACAACACAGAAATACTGCAGACACACTGTGCACATGGAATGGATTGTAATGGATAGAATAATTAGCAAGGTCTCTGTCCCACAGCCATAGAGACTGGTTGGCGATTACCTGGTAACCAGTGGTCCTTAGCAAAAACACTATGCCCAGACTGGTTGGGAGTGGTAGTGGCTGTGAAACTGACTGCTAAAGCCACAGTCATGCAGGCCTGGTGAATGGTCAGTGACCCCTATGGTATGTTAGTGAGTGGTTGCGGGAGGTTGCATGTTGTTGCTAGGTTAAACTGATCACAATTAGGTATATGGTGCTGCACAGAAAAACCTATTGCAGTTCCTTTGGTTGCTAGCAGATTGTCGCAGCTGCCCGTAGTGTATAGTGAAGATGCAGACTTGTTTGCAAACACTTACAATTACTTGCTAAGCTGTAGTGAAACTGTGAGGAGTGTGATGCAAAGTAAAGGTTGCGCCTTTTGAAAAAGGTTGGTTTCAGCAGTAAAGGATAATTTTTACTTTGAAGGTGAATGATTACGATTTCACAACCACTTGGTGGTTAGTTAGTGAGTGTTAACATTTTCCATGCAAACTATAGGCGACCATGGTAATGTGCTAGTGAGAAAAGCCATTTACAAGGTGGTTTTTGATGCAGCATCCTCTTCATGACTGATTTGATGAAATTTAATGTTTTAGATTTGTAGAAAAATTGTTCAAATTACATGAACAAAACAGTGTATATAAACATGTGTTGGATGAAGGAGACCTTCATCTTGAATGAAGCAATATAGCTAACTAGAGATAGCCCCTATACTGATAGAGAACAACAATATTACTGTTAAATGTCTTTAAACACTGTTGCATTTATTCAAAACACAAAAACTTGCTTCTGTAGTGTTTCCTCTCCCTCTCAACAGGAAATGTTTATTTGAAAGTAACAATTTTAAAATCCTTTTTCTTGGTAACTTTAAAGTCTTAAAGACTTTTAATAGCATGTGCCATAGTGGTTGCATTTCTGTAAACAAAGACCACATTTCCCTTTTGCTATTTGTCGCCTCTCTATATTATTTTTCTGGGTGTGTTGCTTTTCTTTTTGGTTTAATTTATGTGGAAGATAAAAGCAATATTTTCATTCCATATTGCAGAACAATTTACCTGTACTTTATCTTAGTGAATTAATTCAGCTGCTTTCTAAATTTTACTTCGTAGTCCACAGTGTAATAATAATACATCATCATAGCTTGATGTTATGCTTGTTGAAGTAATTATGCTCATAACTCAAAACCAAAGTTAGTATTTAAATCTGCATTCCTGATATGCCAATATGTCTTAGGTTAGAGCCAGATGAAGGAAAGAAAGCAAAATAAACTCTGTGCATGTGTGTGTGTGTGTGTGTAGGTGGGAATGGTGCTTGTTTCCTCTTGTGTTTAACCAGGAGATTGGGGAGGGTTATTAAAAAGGCACAGTCCTTATTTAAAGGAGTTCAATGCAGCGAGTTGAAGAAAAGCTCTCATTGAAATTCATGGCTTAGCACCTATAGCACTGTGGTTTGAGCAGACCAGTGAGAGACACACAGCCAGCGGCTGACAGATTTCAATTAAAATGGCATTTACAAGAGATGGATGGAAAAGTGGAGGGAGGGGGAGGACGATGGTTAAGGGGGCAGCTGCTTTTTTTTCTTTTTTTTCTTTTCTGGTGGAGAGCTTTTTTGCTCCAGTTTGTAAAGAATATTTCTTCACACCCTATTTCTCCAAGTCAGAAATTTAGAAAAGTTCCACTTTTCTAAGTGGAACCAATTGCTGAATTCCCTTGGTTAGGTTTAGTTTTATGATTTTTCTGGGTTAGCAAAAACAAAGTTTAATGTCATCTTTCAAAAAATTAAAAGGATGTTTTGCATCGAGGGTTTTTTTTTTTAACATTTTGGAAGGATTTCTTAACTGAAACCACTAAATAGACTTTAACTGTACCCAAGGCACTGCAGATGGCAAGCTGCTCTCTTAGCTAGTCTGCAACTGGGTTTTCTTTGAAGAGGAAACTGTAACACTATAAACTGTTCCTGTTTGATATCCCAGATTTCAAAGGTTTTATTTAAAAGTGTTCTTTAAAGTGGAGGTTTTTGTTTGTTTGTTTGTTTTCTTTTGTGGGTGGTTTTCTGACTACTGAACTGGAAACTTGTGTCCGTGTGTGTGTGTGTGTGTGTGTGTGTGTGTGTGTGTGTGTGTGTGTGTGTGTGTGTGTGTGTGTGTGTGTGTGTGTGTGCACATGTTTAGACATCTTTGTGAGGATTGGCATGCTATTATACTTGTGGGGACCAACGGTCACTTATACGGACAAAATGCCCGTCGCTACAAGTTTGAAGGCATTTTTGAGGCTCAGAATGTGTGTTTAGTGTCAGGGTTACAATTAGGTAGATTTAGGCTAAGGATTAGGGTTAGGCATTCTTTTTAGATGGTTAGGGTAAGCGGCTAGGGAAAGCATTATGTCAATTAGATGTTCTCACTAGGACATGAAAACGAGTGTGTGTGTGTGTGTGTCACACTGGTGTGGCATACTGGCATGCACGTGGTCATTAGCAAGAGACCATATTCAGTTACTATGCACATGTGCAGTAATGTATACGATTACATGATACTGGACATGTAGATGTCAAATAGCTGGTGTTTTTTTTCCACAGTTTAAAAAAAAGCAATGCTATAATATTGCCAGCTCAATTAAATTAACAGAAGTTTTAGAATTTATAAGCTTAGCAAAAGCTAAAAGCTTATGGCTGAAATCCTTATTATGTTCACCAGTTTTGTGGGATGTACAGGAAACGCGTTAGCCTAACCCTAACCCTAAACCAAAATTTCAGGCTCAGGGTTAAGGTTAGCCACAAAACCACCCAGACTATTTAATATTTCTCTGCTTAAACAAAACAATGTTTTACCTTGAAATAATTACTCTCTTATAACCCACAACCAGCATAACTGACCAATTTTACTCATTAAAGTATATAGAGGTCGAGTCAAGAGGAAGGAACAAGGCATATATGGGCAAGGACTGATAATATGGAAGTAATGCAATGCTACTGAACCAGCTAACCCCGTGAGAGGGTGTATATGCAATGCATCTGGGAACTGTGGATGAGCAGAAAGACAACATCAACAATAACCAAGAAGCACCTAGTTGCCCTGTGCAGTAACATCAATGGACCAAAGCTACTATTAAAGCTGGAAATCTAGGGGCTATAGCACATTGGAAAAAGTATGGAAATAATGATCCAGCCCTAATAGAAGAGAGCAGTGGAACTGAACTATAACCCTAACCCTAACCCTGAAACCATATAGCTCATATACACCACTACCAGAGTAATCCTAGGAGCACTTGGGTTTAAGTTGAAGGATGCAGGAAGAATGAAGAAGAAGGTTGGAAGCCAAAATCAGGGAAGGAGATCATTTGGTTAACTGAGGTGCAGAAGGGCATCATGAGACACAGGTCCTGCATGAAAAAGACATGCAAAAAGATACAGATAACTGAAACTGCCAAACAAAGGGTCACAGCTCTGGCCACTAGGCTGAAGAGATATGCTAGAGAAGCAGAGGCCAAGAGAAAAAATTATGGTAAATGGACTGGTTCTTATATAGCGCTTTTCTACTCTATCTTTCTACTTTATACAACTTGCTTCATCCACACTAGCACTTTTTTTCTATGCAAGTGCTTTCTATCTAACATTCACATACAGTCATATTCTGATAGATGCATCAGAGAGCAACTTGGGGTTGGGGCAGACCACAACAACTTCCTAGGGCAAGAGTCAGTGAACATCACAGAGACAGACATCCAACAACATGTCTCTGTAATGAAGATCTGGAGCGCACCAGGACCTGACATGATCCATGCCTACTGGCTGAAGAAGCTAAACGACTCTCCATAATTGCCTGGCAGGACAAATAAGGGGGCAGCTCATACCAGATACTCATTCAGACTGGCTCACACAGGGTAGAACAATCCTGATCATGAAGCTTCAAAGGGTGCAACACCATTAAACTACCTGCTGATTACCTACCTTTCCACAACATGGAAGCTCTTCTTAGGCATCATAGAAACCAAGTCGAGTAGGTATATGAGTCAATACATGAACACAGCTCAGATACTGAAAATAACACCAGCGAGCCTATTCAGTTCAATTCAATTTTATTCATACAGCGCCAAATCAAAACAACAGTCGCCTCAAGGCGCTTTATATTGTAAGGTAGACCCTACAATAATACATACAGAGAAATGCCTAAGCACAAACTTCCAAAAACTGGTTGATGGCCCAGTACATCAGGATGCTAAGACCAGGCAGACCAATCTGAGCATCACTTGAATTGACTACAAGAAAGCCTATTACTCATTGCCTACACATAGATACTGGTCTTACCCAGAGGTTCTATGAGCAATAGAAAGCGAGAGGGGCACGATTAGTGAGTGTCAGAGCCATAATCCAGTTTGAAACATGGAGCATTTGCAAACACATCAGGAAGATGATCCCTGAGATGAGCTGTTCCAGAAATGCGTCAGACAGCTGAAACTAGAAAGCGATGAGGAAGATGAAGAGGAACTATCATGCACGGCCAACCCCTTGCATGGGATATCAATCTGTACATAGAAGAAGTGGCTGACATCAAGAAATCCAACCAGTGGTTAGGAAAACCAGTAGCCTCTAAATTTAATGATAGTAGTGCCACTAATGAACAATGGTTATGTTTTTGATAAATAAGTGGATATTAATTTATTAGGTGTTTTTTACACAGTGGGGAATTAAATGAGTGAATAAAGATGAGAACTCTGATCTTGATGTTTTATAGTGTTGACTGTCCAAACTAAGTCTAATCTTTCTTTCTTTCTTTTTTTTTTTATCTATCAGGCATTCAGTTTGAATCTAGAACATTGACTTACTGACAAAATAAATTCACTTTAAAAAAAAGAATTGTTATTAATATCATGGAATTTATAAATGCAGTTCAGTCAGAAAAGACTCATTTGAACTTATTTATTACAGCAGCAGAAAATATTGTTTGGTATCTTGGCTCCAAGTTCATCATTCACTATGACCATGCCATAAATTTGAAAAGACGAGTAATGAGTAGTTATCCACTTGGAGCGAAAAAGTGAAGGTGGATGTTGGTGGTGTTGGTGGATGTTGAAACAGCAGGCAGGACAGAAGTTCCACTGACATGTCAGGGGAATGTATTTTTTATTGTGAATTGGCTGCTAAATTGGGAGGGGTGTGTTTGGTATATAATGTGAGGATACTGGGGCATATTACATTCGTATGATGCAGTACAGTTCAACTGACAGACTGAACTAGCACCCAGACTTCACTCCATTTATGTAGTATTTGTATAGGTGTTTCATATTATTGAGATTTTAACATCACATTTGCTCCACAGTTGAATTGAGCTGTCAAATCTGTATTTGTCCCTAGTGGGGAGATCGGGTTGTGAGACTGGCTGTCAGCATCACCTCATTCCTCATCACCCTCAAAGGAAACGGAGAGGAGAGTAACTCTGAGACTCTAAATTATCCCACTCTGCGTCCTTCTCTCTCCTTTCTTCTAACATTCTTTTTCCACATTCCTCTTGTCTTTCTTCAGTTTGTCTCCCTCTATCCATCTCTGTCTTTCACTTCATTCCTTCCTTTTTTTTCTGTCTCTGATTGTACTTTGCCAGCCAGACTTTTGGGCTTTGGGGTGTAACTCTGCAAGAGTCAGGTTGTAATAACATGGCTGTGATATGCTTGGACCTCATCTGGAGTCAGACCTCCTGAGAGAGCAAGAAAGGGATGTGAGGACTGGTGGATAAAGAGAAGCAGAGAGGTGAAAGAGAAAGACAGACAGAGGATAATAAAAGAGACAGAGGAGAGCCTGTGTGAGAGGCAAAGTCTATCCTGGGGGCTCTTACTGGGCCATGAGGATGTGTCTCAGTGTTTTGTCTGGACCTTCTGGGGCTCCCAGTAAGGACTTTCAGTAGTTGTAAACCTGCTGACCTTCTTTGTCTAAACAAAGCTGCACACTGAGCTGGAAAGAAGAAAGGTCAACCTTTTCTTCACCTTTTCACTACTAAGTGAAGAAATGCAGTCACAATTGGCACAGACAGCACATATCATTATTATTTCTGTGGGGTTTTGTGTGTTTTATTCGGTTCAAAGAACCACTGACTCCACAGGTCAGAGGTCAGTTCAGATACCAATTTTTTTTATTTAATATTATTTTTTATGCCTTTGAAAAAGTACATTGGTTAAGGGACTTTCAGTCATGCTTAGCTTTCAGTTGTGTGTGTGTAGTTTTTTGTTAATGTCCACATAAACAGCTGATTGTGGTGCAATATTTTTTTAAAAAAAATCTGAATAACTTCAAAGAAGACCCAGAAGGCTACGAATATCACCTAACTATAACTACTCACAAGGTGAAGGAATGCTACACTGAAGAGAAAGTCTTTGTTACAACTGGGGTAGTGGAATTCAGACTACATCGGTTTTTACCATTCAGGGTTTAGGTTGCCTTATCAGAAATTTACAGTTAGCTTTTATGGATTTTGACTCCCTTTTGTGTTTATGTTTATTCACCTAACTGTTGCATTATTGGTACAACTTTTTTTAAAATGGGAATTGATTCAACCATTATCATTTTCTTGTATAAGTTGTTTTATTTGTTTTATTTTCATAGAACAGTTATTATAGTTTTAAAATCTTCTCAGGTCTCAGTTAACTGTAAGATCTGGACTATGAACCTCTGTTGGTTATTCACCAATAACCCATGCAGCACATTGAATGTGTCACTGAGCCATAGGCTTAGCCAGTCAGCCTAACCCCCTCGTCATGTTGGCCACAGTTCGCGCCCGCAGCTCTGTTTGCTGTTTTAGGCTCAATTGTGCTGACTGCCGGGCCTGTGTCCGTCTTCTCCCTCTCTCTTCGTTTATTTGACTTCTCCAAAGTTTAAACCGGTTGTAGAAACAGTGCTTTCTTATGAGTTTAGTTTTCAAATAAGATCTATGCATGCTTTGGCATCTGTTCAGAGCTTTTTACACTCTAGCATCATTGGTCTGCTAATTTTATGAGTTGTACAGGGTCCAGATTTGGCTGTATAGCAGTACCAGCCAACCCTCAATCTTAATTGAAATAAACTGGTTAAATTATATAATGTGAGAGTGTGAGGTGGATTTGGTTTTATTCTTTGTCAGCTATGTAAATGTATGTTCCTCTACATGCTTGGGTGTTTTTGATTTTGCACTTTGAATGAATAGTCCTATTTAGAGTGTACAGCTAAAATAGCAGCAGTTAAAAATAAACATTTTGTTTTTTAAGGGGTCTCTCTGGGGAGAATCGCACAATAATAAAGTATCTGAAGTGCCCTTGGGCCCCAAGAAGGGACATTGTTTGCCATGGGGACCAGACATCAGTGGTGTGTATAATTGAAGTGCTACAGTTTAGCATTAATGTCACTCCTGATGACTCAAAGGAATTCACAGTATTCACATGGCAGCCATATTCCTTGTGACATCATGCTAGGCATGGAAAGCTCAAATCCTGATAATAAATGCAATAAAATGTGTTGAAATTTAAAAACTAATGTAATCATAACAGGTCACTTTAAGGGAGTTTGTTCTGTTGTAGCGAAAGTTTGTCTGTGTGTGCTTGAGGACAGAGCTTACTTCTGTTATTATTCATTAATTATCACTGCCATTTCAGGAGAATAAAGACTGTTCAAAAGTTAGTAAGTGAAAGGGGTCGTATGAGCAACCAGCTACCAAAATCTATGGAAGAAAAACAACTTCTTACGAGGATGAAACAAACTGTTCTTTAAGGAAATCTCAAACTGAAAAACCCCTATCAAATTTTAAACTTCTTTTTTGTAAAGAAAGACAGTTGATTGTGGCATAACAAGACATCGACACAAACCCAAATGAATTCCCCATTTCTTGCCAGAGCTCAGTGATATCTTTGGCTGGCGTTTTCCTCACTACTTGCCTTTTTGGAGAACATTGATCCTCCATCCTCTGCTTCTTTGCTTCCTCCTCTGTCCTCTTTCACATATTCTTGCCACAATGTGTTCTGTAAATCACCAAGAGTAGACTAAGAGCGCATCAAGCAAACCTCTGTGATTTAATGAATGGATGAACGAAATAGAACACAAGTAGGAGAAGAACAAAGGACTTGCAAGTGCTGACAAGAAAAAGCCTTAGTGGAAGCTGAGATGACATGGGCTGAGCAGGGTCAAAAATTGACATGTAGACTTTAATTTGTGCTGATGAAGAAGTGTCAAGATTTTACCATGTGTAAGAATGGGGTTTCGGATAGCATAATTCTGGCCTATAGCATTAGGAAAGAAAAGCAGCGGTTTAATGACCCTTGGCTGTTCAGCTCACCCTGAGGACTGGGCTTGCTGTCACATATAACACATATAACAGAGAAACCACAGTTCTTCAGTTACAAGTCTCCTTACTGTCTCCTTTTAATACTGCGGCTGACCTACCATGTGTGATTACTGCACCCCATGGGATTTTTACTGCTGTGATTAAGGGTGTAACGATGATGAAGTTGGTGAAGGATGTCAGTGGAATCAGGATAGTCAGCTAGACAGCTAAAAACCACCTTTGGAGTAATATGGGTTTAACACGGCAAGGCTCCATTTTGCTTTCTGTAATATGTCATGTATTTGTGGTCTGTTATTTTCCCGATGGCCCAGTCTAACAACAAAATGTGAAATAGCTACTTTTTTCCTCCAAGTGAAAGAAAAAAAATATATATATATATATATATACTCTTAAAAATATATATATTTATTTATTTATTTGTTTTATTTTATTTTTTTAACAGTATTATATAAATCTCCGATGTTCTCTGGGGGAAGTTTTTTTTTCATTGTGGCAACTCAGTAAAGTGGCCATATGACTATAACACAGGATAATGTGCTAGAAGGGTCACTTTAATTAACTATGAACCATATTAACCATAAACCATAAGCCATGATTTGTTTCTAGAATGAACATAGTTGTCTAAACCTAACTAAAGAGAAAATCAGAAAGTGCTACTTATAGACAGAAAAGGAACTAACAAGTAACTAAAAACTAGACTAAGTCTAAAAATAATGTAAAATATTGTATTATAAAATAGTGTATAACTAAATATTGTGCTGATATTAACATCAAATTTATAAAATGGGTTAGGTTATATAGAAGTTTTCCCTATGAGACAAAAGCTCAGGTTTCATACATCAGTCCCATCTACCTGCTTCAAACACCTTCAGTTGCAAGAAGGCCCAGTGTAAGTCAGTCAGGATCATGACTGTCCTCTTGCTTCTCGTCTGTACAATCAGATGAAAAAGTTTCCACAAGCTTTCTTTATGTAAGGTGTTAAACATTCTCCATGTTCCTTTGTCCCTCTCCCCACCCAGATGGAATGAACTGCATGAACAAGGACCATGGCTGTGCCCACATCTGCAGAGAAGCTCCAGGGAAAGGCGGCGTGTCGTGCGAATGCCGTCCTGGCTTCGAGCTGGCCAAAAATCAGAAAGACTGTACATGTATGTATCACATTTGACCTTCACTTACCTAAACCGACACACACAAGCAACAGTATCAGTGTCATTGTCAACTCAATGACACAGCATGTCTTGAAATTCTACATAAGTTTTTGCATAAATGTATGTTCATCTGTTAATGTTTAGCCAGTGGACTTGTCGTTGTATTTTACAATTCACATGACAGCAAGGTATTAACACTTTGTTTTATAGACCTGATTTTATTGAGGTGATGTATTAGTACGACGAAGGATCAAAATGGTCCTGTTATAAACATCTGCAATAGCAATGAATGGACAAATTCCACAAGGCCTCCCGTGGTAAAATATATGGTTGGACATTTAATACCAAAATCAGTTAAGCGTTTCAAGCCAAGCTGAAGGTGCTGAAGGATTCAGTAGAGCGATTTCATGTCCTTTTGCAACTCAATTCCTGTTTCTCACTCTTCGCACCTAGAGCCTATAGCCATGGAATTTTGGGCTGCTGTTTTTGATGGGGGGAAAGTAAGCTTTCAGTTACATTGTTTGGCAAATCATCTTGTTCTACTTTTAGGCAGTGAGAGTGTTAAGAGTTTGAAAGCCTCAAAAAAGCTCTAATGTTTTCCCCACTGTGGTAATATTTCATTAGCGGCAAGGGACCTAGTGCTGTGCTGGCCTGTTAAGCATGGCAGCAATGGACGGTAGTAAATGAGTGATGAAGGAACTGGCAGTCTGCAAAGCCTCCAGCATCACACATACAAACACACAGACCTTACTTTCCTGTTACCTCTTTCTGTCTTTCCTCTGTCGTGCTTATGCCTTTTAATCGCATTTCCAGTTCTCTGTGTTTCATATTCTTAATCAACACAAGATGAAGAGTCTTAAGGATCTACAAAGTTTTTGTATTTACACTTGTGAACTGTGAACACTTGGCAAAATAGGAGGACCTGAAAATGTTGTAAAAAAAAATTATAACATAGGAATTCATAGGTGGTTTTTTTGTTCCAAGGAACAAAAGCTGAAACTGAATTTCTCTGCTAAGAATTTCTCTACTAAGAGCAGACACTGTTCCTGAGTACTCCAGAAAACTACAGGAAAGTGTCTCTTTACCCTCCCTGAATGGTTAATGACCAAACTCATGCCTTTGGACTTGCTAAAATCTGTATAGAATTCATTCAGTGCAAGTAAGTGACCACTGTTTAATATTTTAGTAGCGTTGGCAGCAACGAGGATGGCAATCACCAACATAGTCGGTCCTCCCAGTGCCCATATTGAGACAAAGCATTCCAGCTCCTACGGTAATACTTCCTGCAAAAAACAAGGAGGTTTTATTGTGGAGCCATAAAGTTGCCTTTCCATCCAGGCTGAGGTGGATGAAAGGGTAATTAAAACATCAGAGTTTAACACAGTAGTCTACTGTTAGTTTTCTATGCACAGTAAATATTGCTGCATCTTAACGCTTTTGCTGATTTACTGATGAGGGCCCAGGAACTTTTACAGAAAAGGTTTTGTACCTAAACCTGACCAAACCTTAACCACTACTATTTTAGAAAATATGAGTGAGCCATCTTCTTTAGTCAGATAATTAGTGCAACTTGAAACCTGAAAACTTATAGCTGTTTACTACACTAAAGAATTTTCTTCAAATTTTCCCTGGTCTTGATTTTAAAAGGCAGATAAATATTGATGGTTTCTTGTTTTTTGTGTGTATTTGTATTTAAAATGTCCAGTAATTTTAGAAACAGCAACCTCTTTAGTACGTATAGAAACTGCTATGGAAATTATTTGAACATAATGTTCAGTGTCCTCTCTGTCCATTACATCCCTTCCTCTCTCTCTCCCTCCTCCCATGTCTTTATGCTTCAGTTACCTTTCCCCATGCGTTTTCTCTCTCTCTGTCTCTCTCACTCATGTCAAAGCTGACTTGTTGACCAGCATAAATTTGATTGTGTCTTACTGCACAAATGACTGGAGATCAATAATGTAAACAAATGTAGACAAATAAATAAATTAATTAATTAACATTAGCCCTGTATTATGAATTCTAAAGAGAACTGAAGTAAGATATTGATGTCTGTGTTATCTTCAGTGACATGTAACTATGGAAATGGCGGTTGCCAGCACACATGCAACGACACAGACACAGGGCCTGTGTGTGGCTGCCACCAGAAGTATGCCCTGCACTCAGACAGCAAGACCTGCATTGGTGAGTGACAACCACCATGGCTTCTCTACACACATACCCTGAAGCTCTCACAGCTGCTTGACTGTAACATCTGCTGTATAACGGAAGGCCTCAGACAGTTTTATAGCACTGATGACTTAGAACAAAGAGTAACATGATGAGTGGGTGAGGGGGGTTGGACTTGGTGAGTCAACAGATAGATCACCTCCTAGATCCCAAAAAGTTCTTCCCCACATATTGCCTCAACCTTATCTTGCTTAAACTCTTTGAACACAAGAATGCAAGGAAGTTTTTCACACAGACCTTGAAAAGACAACTAGGGCTTAATTTCACAGCTAACTATGCTTTGGTTTATCCATCAATTGTAGGCAATCGGCAATATCCGTAACAGTCCTTTACTGATGGAAATACCCTAATACCATTTCTGATGGATTCAAAGCTTTGATGAGAATTTCTAGTAATATTTTAGGCTTCAATGGGAAGGGAACACTACAATACATGTACAATTAATCATAGTTGGTGACCTGACTGTGACTCATACTTCCAGGACTACTTAAAATTTCAGGTCATTTGGCAAATTTAATGTGAATTTATAATATATGGTACTTTTAACTCTTTGGGAATCACATTTGAAAATTTTGTTATCCCAGACTAAATTTTTGTTACCATAGTTAGAACTACTGACATTGTCAATGATGGTTTATATAAATAAGAACTGTGATACTCTACGATAATCTAAGATTAAATATGCTTGTGTGAGAGTAAATGTTCATTAATTAATTCATTAATTAATCTGATATTGCATGGGCTGATTTTTCAGGTAAGGTATAGACAATGATAATTACACACACACACACACACACACACACACACACACACACACACACACACACACACACACACAAAAAAAAAAAGAAAAAAAAAAATAGC
>VVHJ01052580.1:19046-43919 GCA_015107715.1 Tylochromis polylepis
AATGTGGTTTTTCCAGCGTTGACTGTTAAAGCCAGTTGTGACATGTGCCATAGACAAACAGGCAACCAGCGCTGCCCCCAGACTACCTCCTCCTGGTTTTTTATTTCTCTGCATGCTCTCCTTACACCCCCTTCAAACCCCATTCCTTCAGACCTCCTTCCTTCATATACCTCTCCCATTGTGGGGCATGATGGGACTGATTTTTTTCTTCTTTCTCTCTCTTCTTCTGTGTTCTTCATTCCCTCTCAATCATCTCATCATTGCTCAGTTCTTCAGGCAATGCTTTCCACCCTGTGACTTCTCGTGCATCACTCTTTCTGCTCTTTCTTGTCATCATTGTCACTCAGTTTTCCTTGCTTCTGCCTCTGTGCCCACATTTAAGGCAGCTTGTCTTGGAAATGTTACACATGTATTTTCCTCTCCCTCTCTTTCTCGTATTCCTCCGTCCTAATGTGAGGAAATCATTGCTGACAAAGCATGGCTTTCACTGATGAAAGACAGAAACTCCATCAGTGACAACATCAACATTGTCAACACAAGAAATAAACCCCAATCCCAATGTTCATCCCAACCCCATTCCATCCCTAAAACCCCCACACCGCTATCATTAAAAACAAACTCTATTCATATGTGGGCCCTGAACCTCCTCCCCTTCCCTACCTATTTGCCTACCTACCGCTTCATTTTGAAAGCTCCACACTGATACTGATCATTTTCATTTTATTTTGTTTTGTTCTTTTAATTTGCTCTGGGGGTTCATCATTTGTTTGGGGATTAACACTCTAACAGGGATTTTGGCGCCTCTTCATCGCTTCTTGCTTCTTGGCTTTGGTTTTTTTGCTCAAACGCCAAGAGGGGCTCAAGGTCTGGTCATTTGGGCTTCTCATTAACCTGCTGCTCACTGTTTGTCCCCTTGTTACTTGTGTTTTAGAGAAAGATGAGGCTGCAATTGAGAGCTCTGAGTTCAATGCCACGTCAGTAGCTGATGTGGACAAGCGGGTGAAACGGCGGCTACTTATGGGTAACTCTTTTCTTCCTCTTTCTATGTGTTGCTATGGCGCTTGTGCTTGTATTCCCGACTCTACTCCTATCCGCGCCCTTCTCGTTCTCCTCTCTAACTAAATTTTATCAAAAAAAATTGGAAACCCTTCGGGGCTCACTGTATCTACCCCCGCATTTACAGTTTGCTTTATTTTTTTCTCATATCTGATGAGATTTAAAAACACGGGTAAAAGAAGTCACTGATTCTTTAAAGCCTTACTGAATAACTCTACTTATCAAACTTCTGGAGGCCTCAAAGGTTTTCTCAGTGACTAACATTTACTTTCCCAGTTGTACCATACTCCAAATGTTTTGTTTTCCACTTCCTGTATTTCCGATTACTGATGCTCCAAAACAAAAGGCTTTATAGGAAAATAAAGGTCATAGACCCAACTTTCCCATGTTGACAGAAGTGTAGCATAAAGGTTTTCAACTGTACTTAGCAGAATGTTCTCATAACCATAGTCATCAAAGAGGTAAGAGGCTGTGAAAGGTACTGGTGAAACTGTGTCTGGCAACCAGATCCCTGGTTCTACTAAGTGACATTTGTTGTTCAATGAAGGTTTGTACCACTTTATGAGGATTTATCCATCTATTTTGCCTTTAAATTTATTGTAGATCAGTGTCTGTGCTTTTGGTGGAAATTTTGGAGGCACTGGTCAATCCTAATACAATTTGATTTTGACTTCCTTATCCAGTATTCTATTCCAAAAACACCAAGGGCTGGCTAAAAACATCAAACTATGATTGAGTTAATGAAGGTTTGGAGCCTATCATCAAGTGTGGTTACTTCAAGGCCTTTAAAATTGTTTTCAAGGACTTAATTAATGACTTTGTAGCACCTCAATCAATCAGACTTCCACCAAATCAAATGGGTGGATCAGTCAAGATGTGCTTTTTCTGAAACAACACATGGTTCTACCCCTTTCTACTCTAATTAAATGCATGGGGTTTTTTGTTTGTTTTTTCTCAGACAGGAGTCTAGCAACCAAAGGTCCTGCTGTTACCAAATGTCCTGTATACTCTGTGGTCTATTAAAACATGTTTCAAACTTACACAAGTTTTCTTTAAGCAGGTTCTGGCCAATGTGCCTTGAAGAAAGGATGGAAAATTGGGTTTCACAGGCTTCCTCATTCCTCTTTAGCCTTTATTCCATTTTCTCTCCACTCCCATTCATCTTTTTACCAAATATTTTATTTGCTGACATTCTAAACCCTGCTTCATCTCTTGTTATATCACCAAGCCTCCTGTTTGATTTTGCCCCAAAAGTAGTGTGACAGGTTTGCTGAAAGTATGTCATGTGCGCCACACTGGAATGACATAAACCTCCCAACAGAGATTGAAGTCTTTTATTCCTGTGTGGAAATATGAGTCTGTAAAAAGCAGTGCCTCTAACTGGCATAGTAAAGTGTTGGTTAGATACATCAAGGTGTGACTGCAGTGACATTCAAAAGCCTTTCATGTGTTGTGTAATAAATATCTACTCTTTCTTTTTTTTGATGCCTAGCTAGTTGTCAACAAGTTTTTCCCATGTTAGCCCAGGAATGTATAGCTTTTAACCATTAACCATATAGGGTTGACTAATAATAACTATGCAGCAGACTCCCACGAGAGCTGAAATACCTCTGAGGTTTACGAAGAAAGGCAAAGACACTGGAAAGGCACTGTGTCCGAATAAGTCTCCATTGAGACAATATTTACAGCAAACAGCAGGTGACACATGTCTTATCTAAACCAAACTAAATATTTCCAGCAATAAGAACCCATCTGACATGGTCAATCTCCAGTTATGTGAAAAAGTCAATTCCTGATAATGACCGTTGTTGAATTAAAAATTAGCTGACATTGATAAATGCTGATTTGCGCCCTAACATATCATAGATGGATATTAACCTGGTCCTAAATATGACCTTAATTCTGTAAAACATTAATTAAAGATTTACTGTACCGTATGAGTTACCTCATATATGTACGTGTGCTTCCTTCAGATCTGTGAGCATGAATGAATATGTATATGTGCATGTACATGGTTTCTTAGAGCACAGAGACCAAACCACTGCTGCACTGGCACTGCCTGAGAGCATCAGTATGTTAGATTTGACACTGCTATCATTTTTCCCTCATCTTCTGAGAAATGGTGCTGCTGTGTCCACCCTCGCTGTTGTCACACTGCAGATGACACAGTGTTTAAGACTAATTGAGCTGCAGCTGAGGCTCTAATGAAAATGTGGTGCTAAGACAGGACATAAGGAAAGGGAGAGGGCAAAAAGAGAGGAAAGAGACTAAGCTGAAATCATTCTATGACAGCTCATGGTGTTAATATTGTATGAATAGCTAAAACTGGACTCAGGTACAGGAGAGATGAGAGCAAAATGTAAAAAAAAACAAACAAAAAAAACCGAAATGGTGCTACAAGTGAAATCATCACATCACGGCTGAATGTGTGTTATGTGTGTTTATGTGTGTGTTTATATACTTAGCTCATTAACATGCCCATCGCAGGATCTACAGTGGATCTTGTCAAGTGCTGAAAGGTCATGCCACTATTACCTTTTTACAGCAGTGCAGTAGTTCCTATTCCTTTTTGCTTTAGTACAGTTTTATGCTCCCCAGCTTAAATAAATAGAAGATGTATTCTCCTCTCATGGAAAGAGTTGGCAACACCAGTCATTGTTTCTATGTAAGGAGTGTGACAGATATGTATGTACAACTGTTTTACCTTTTATTCCCTTTCTCCTATGTGGCCTGTTGTAATCCTTACAGCTGAAGCTGGACCCTTCTTCAGTCTATATCACTTGTGTTCATCTTCCAGCCTCCTCTCAACAATAGCAATTTTAAAAATGGCTACGTCAACAAGTATACGCATAGAAATGATCGAAAGTGTGGATATTTACTCCAAATATGGTCAGCTTTAATTAAATGGATTTGACTTTCCTGCTGATAATAAGAAAAAATACTTAAAATTATGTAAAATATAAATATACTAAAAATAACTAGGCTATACTGGGCTGAGCTAGGCTTTAACTAGAGTATTATCATCACCCCACCAGGCGACGTGGACAGCTAAGTTTGTGAATGCTACAGCTTGAGAACAAGGTGATGTAAGAGTTTGCAATTGATACCTTAGGTGTGTCTGTTAGGAGGCTGAGGGGTAGCACTGGCAGTTGCCAGTATTTTTTATTAATTGGAGCTGGGGGTGGGTCAAATGGAGTATTTATTGGCTCAGTGCAGTGACTTTGTGTTACCATGTGAGGTTGTCAGGGACTTAGGCCTTTTTTTTTGGGAGGGAATAGCTCACATTCCAGGGACAAACAGTGTTCTAAGAAACATAGCAAGCCTTTAAAATGTGCTTTTTACAAGTACACAAATACACAAGACACAAGGAACAAGATGAGACCCCTGTTAACCACACTGGCAAAAGCAGTTCTGAATGTGTAGCAACAAGGAGACCATTTTTAACTTTACTCAGAGCAACCATACTAAATGGTGTGTTTTAGGCTACTTACACATTTCAACAATAGACATTCCAAAGTTAGAGACATGTCACTTACAGAATTCTGAATTTAAATTTTTAAGAGAATTCTGCATCGCCCGGAGGCATCGCTAAAGTTTGAATGTTTGAAAGAAACCTCCATAATTTGTACATATCACCTTTTTGGGGCTGTCTTTTATGCTCTCAAAATTACTTTACATTTTGGATTTCCTATTTGATGTATGGAAAGGTTATTGAATAATCAAAGGGAGCAGCTATGCACATCGCAGGGCCTTCTTGTAATTGACTGAGTGAATGAATATAACCACTTCATGTAAAGTTCATTTTTTACCCCTTATAACAATCCTATTAATAAAAACTTGACCAACAAGACTCTTTTCATCAACTGTAATGCTTGGTAAGCTGCTTGGGGCATACAAGCAACCAGCAATCAGGAAGATGCTGCACTTGATCAAAGCAAAATTTCAATTAGTGTTAATGGGTGCACTTTAGAGGTATGAATTGACAGATGTTGTTACTTTATAACAAGGTCAGACATGAGAAAGTGAATGAGATTGTTTTTGCAAGGTGAGCTTCTTTCATAGAAATCATCAATCCAGTGGTCTACTTGCTCACATTTAATTCATGTTACATACTCACCGCAGAGCCCACAGCTGAAATGTAATCTTTAGGTCTACTTTTCTGCATGTTGAACACATAACTACAGCAAGTGTTTGTTTGGTAGCAAGCACTGCCAAAGTATAGGTGACATAAACTTTCAGCAAGCACCAATGAAAGAAAAGTGACTCAGTTCATCTATCTCTCTTTTCTTTCCATCCAGCCTCCATCACCAAATTTTTTAAATTTGTCAACATGAAAGTCATGGAAAATGAAAATAAAATACAAAGAATGGATTAATGCTACATGTGCCACCACTCACTCTCAAATAAACCTGAAATAAGTATGTACAGTTAGAGGCTTGGAGAGGAAAGTATGAGGGGCTTGTGCAGGATGTCAGTCAGGCCCGGCAATTCATCAATATTCCCGAGCTCAGCCTGGCCCTGGGGCAGGGTTGGACTGGGCGTGGTGATAGAGGGGCTCTGAGCAGGACTGTGCTCACCCTCAGCTAATGATAGGGGCCACTGTACTCAGTATAAATCACTCTGACCCATAAACAACATCTCCACACAAACTGAGTGTACTGACAGGCACATACACTTTTACAAGCAAAAAAGTCTCATTGACTCTACACACCTATGAAGACACACTGACCTCAATGCAATAGACATTTGTAAGACACACACTTGACAGAGGTCTGAGTCAGGGACAGGGGTCTGCTGTGTCTTGCCTGGATGCTGAGGTATCTCTCCTTCCAGTCTTTGCTCTATTTTTTTTGCAGCACACCAACTACAAAACTGCCAGCTGTCATTCTGAAATACTTCATTTAAGCCAGACTTTCACATTTGAAATAATGTAGCATTCTTGCTTCAAAACTTTTCCAACAAGAGAAATGAACATTAAAAGGACTGCAAATGATAAACACAGAGTCACAAACACACACGGACTCGAAAACAGAGATTAAGGGATGGTGGCGTGAGACTGATGTTGTTTGGTGCTGCATGAGGGAAAACAAACAAATCTACAAATACCTTCCTGTTTCTTGATAGAAAACATCAGCCATCTTGGCTCCGATGTGTTTGTGACTCTGCATTCTGAAAGGGCATTATGCTAATGCATTGACCTTTAGATGTGGATGTGTTTGGCTGACTGAATAGGCTTTTCCTACTTCGCTCTTTACTTCACTCAGGCACACAATCTCCTAGCATTTTAATTAAAGGAAAAGCTGCCAAAAAGAAAGGGGGTTGGGGGGATCCCTGCTTTACAGGGATGTTGGTTTTGCCCTCCCAAAGCTATTTAAGTTCCAAGGTGTCATCTTTTTAGGAATTAAATCAATTAGGTTGGATGCTTTTGAGATGATTACATGTGTTTTGTTGTTTGTTTGTTTTTTAAATACGTATGGAACATCCTTATATTTGTTATTATACTATATAATCTAAGGAGGTTGGAAAGAAAAGCATCTTTAAGTTTCTTGAAGACATTTCACCTCTCATCCGAGAAGCTTCTTCAGTTCTAAGAGCAAATGGTGGAGAGTCCCAGATTTAAAGCCTTATGGGAGTGTCCTCCAAGAGGGTCATGGACCCCCTGTGGATCTTCTACCTAATCACACGAGCCCAGGTGTGAAGACAGGTGTGGGTCTCAATCAGCCAAGGTTTTGGGTGAACCCATGTTAAAACCTAGCCCCACCCTATCATGTGATTACCTGAGGTTCACAATGGGTTCACCCGAAACCTTGGCTGATTGAGACCCACACCCATTTTCACACCTGGGCTCGTGTGATTAGGTAGAGGATCCACAGGGGGTCCATGACCCTCTTGGAGGACACTCCCATAAGGCTTTAAATCTGGGAATCTGCACCATTTGCTCTTAGAACTTCTCGGATGAGAGGTGACACATCTTCAAGAAACTTAAAGAAGTCCAGACACTTTTCTTTCCAAGCTCCTTATACTATGATGAGCTGGTTGACTGAGAACCTTCACAGATATACTATATACTATTATTCCTTATTATAGTAGCAATACTTTTGTATGATTTTGATTTTCTCTGGATCTCAGCCAACTCCACCAGAAGCAGAACAGATACAAAGCGAATCTTCCTTATTAGGCGTAGTTTTAATCAGTTCCTTTTTATGTCAAATTTCAGCCTCCTCAGCACTTCTCTAGGCCCATTGAGTAAGTTTGTGTTGAGCTTTGCTAAAGCAACAGCAGCTGGGCAGGTAAGCTAGAGTTACCATGGACTTGTGTTTGTTTAGGATCAGCTCAGGGAATATTCACAAGTCCCAGCAAACTTATCTCCACCAGATACAAGAACATTTTTCTTGGGGAAAATATACACTTCAGCTCTGATGAATGTCTTCTAGACTTACAGCACTCAATCCACTAACTTTATTTTTCATCTACTTACCTTATCCTTACCCTTGTATTTATGTTTACTAGTTTCTTGTCACTTTTGGAAACAGGACCAATCTTTTGGCCAAAGAGTTCTTCACACTCCTTTGTTACCTCAGTGTCATAGGTTTTTGTCTTGTTGTATTGATACATTGTCTATAATAAATCTTGATGTGGCTCTGTGTATACTACTAAGTGTTGTAAATTAATATATAAAACCTCTCCATTCATAAAAACTGCAGTTGTCATAGACTTCATCTGTGTGTTGACAAAGCTACATGAGACGGGACAAGAATACAATATATCGCACTGTGCTGTTATTTCATATTGTATTCTTCTACCGCATGAAGCTTTGTCTCAACCTCTGTCGGGTGTCAATACGTTTTTCATGTTTTCAAAGGTAGGGGTGACATGGTAATAAGCCCTTCTTCTCTTTCCTTTTTTCCATCTCTGCCCTGCCATCTGCAGAGACCTGTGCTGTCAACAACGGTGGCTGTGACAGGACATGTAAAGACACAGCCACGGGGGTGCGTTGCAGCTGCCCTGTGGGATTCACCCTACAACCTGATGGCAAAACATGCAAAGGTCAGTAAAGAAAAGACAGTGTGTGAATATACACGTGTCTGACTTATGTGAGTGGAAAGGGTTAGTTTTACACGGTTACAGGCTACTGACCACCTAGCCTGCTATGACTGCTTTCTGAGTGATCCACAGCCAAACTCTGCCCCCACCATCCGCTTCACTTCGATCTGCACAAAGCTTCGTTCATGGTCATTTGCTCTGCTGCTGCTTGTTATTGGTTTTGCAGTTGAGCATTTCTCCCCTTCTGGCAGCCGAGCTATGACGTCAATGACGGTGGTCCGAGGAGAAGATGCTGCAGCGTGGGCCTTAACAATCCAAACAGATTATTATAGCCTTTTGACTTTCCTCTAAACAAACAACCTTGTGGAATAAGGTAAACCTGTGGGTCTGTGGCTGGGTTGAAGCGGAGTCCCACACAAGTCTTTATAGGCAGCAGTGCTTTATTTTTGTCAGGGTTAGACAAGTAGCAATAAGAGGGCTTCAAGGTTTTCTGTTTTGGAACTTTTCAAATGTATAAAGAGCACTTATAAAGAGCAAGATTAGTGGTCTAAAACAATCTGAGAATGTTTGATCAGATCTCATTTTAAAGACTGCATTCATACTTCTAGTGGTGCAGAGAAAGTAATTTCCATTTGTTTATGTGTCTTTAGTTGGTGGAACAACTCTTATTATCCAAAAGCTAGAGGATAGAGGCTTCTCTCTGCTGAGCTCCGTAGGACCTTTGGAACTTCCAGTGGTTGCACCATTCAATTCAATTCGATTCAATTCAATTCAATTCAATTCAATTCAATTCAATTCAGTTTGATTTTTATAGCGCTAAATCACAACAACAGTCGCCTCAAGGCGCTTATTATTGTAAGATAAAGACTAAACAATAATAATTGAGAGCTCTTCTTTAGTGAAAGTAAAGCAATAAATGTAAAAAGTCTTACATTCAGCCACACTAGAGTAAAAATGGCAACCTCCTTGTGATTAGTAAATAAAAGTGATTTCTCAATCATTTTTCTGAATGTCACTGTCATACAGATTGATGAAGGTTTGCAAAAAAGTGCTGTCTAATTCATAAAAACACAAAAACATCTCTTAGGAATAGCAATTCAAGTGTTTGTCAACTGGTTCCATTCCTATATAAAGGGGAGTTTGACAAGCAATGTATGTCATTTTTTGTTACATCGCCATCCTGTTACTATTTGTGGAGGAATTTCTGAATTTCTTTTTTATTCCAGATCTGTGAGGTTCTGGCTGGACTGAATTTAAGTGGTTAGTGTGAATTTCTGTTTAATGTGAATTAGTGTGGATGTATACGGCAATAGGTTTGCAATTTTTTGCAGTTTATCTCACTTAAACTCAATATTATTATGAAAGGATTTTATGTTATTGCTAACTTGAATCCATTCAATCGTTAACTGAAAGCAGACTGTTTTAATGGTCTTGATACACCAAAGTCACTTTGAAGACAGCAACTGACTGTGAGCTGTTACAGGCCTAGTCCCCCATCATTTAAATATTTCAACAAGACAAGACAACAAGTAAAGCAAAAATATCTTTAAAAAAAAACCCAGTATATTATATAAGCTCTTCTTCTTCCCCTCCTTTTTCTTTTTCTTCTTCTTCTTCTTCTTGCCACGCAAAATGAAAATCTTCACTGTGAAAGTCTTGATATCCTGTACTTTTGTTAGTACCACCACCTCCAAACAATATAATATCATGTCAGGTCTCACTACCATCTTGAATCATCTCCTTCTGTCACAAATCACCCCTGATACTCATCTCTATGCATTCTACCCTGCCTGCACTCTCTTCTTCACCTGTCCTATGCAATGTCCATTGCTGCTGACCTCTGTATTTAAACTCAGCCACCTTCATTACCACTACTCTTTGCATCTTCACTCTTACATCTACTTCATTCTCATTCACATGCATTTTGTCTTGCCTCTACTGACTTTCATTCCTCTTTTCTCCAAAGCATACCTCCACCTCTCCAGACTCTCTTCAGCCTGCTCCCTGCTCTCACTATAGATCACAATGTCATCTGCAAATATCACATTTCATCACAGAGACTCCTGCCTGACCTCGTTTGTCCTGTCCATCACCATCGCAAACAAAAAGGTACTCAGAGCTGATCCCTCATGTAATCCCACACCCACTCTGAAACCATCTGTCACTCCTACCATGCAACTTACTTACTGTCTCACTGTCCTCATTCATGTCCTGCACCACCCTCACATACTTCTCTGCCACTCCTGACTTCCTCATGCAGTACCACAGTTCCTCTCTTGGCACCCTATCATATGTTTTCTCTAGATTCCACAAAGACACAGTGCAACTATTGTGTTTCTCCATCAACACTCTTTCTCAGCATGAAACCATACTGGTGCTCACTGATTGCTACCGCTGTCCTTAAACTAGTTTCAGCAACTCTTTCCCGTATCTTCATGGTATGACTCAACAGCGTCTTCCCTTTGTAAGTACTACAGCTCTGAACGCCACCTTTGTTCTTGAAAATCAGTACTAGTACCCTCCACTCTCCTCAGCACTACAGCACTACAGTATTTTCTTAGTCATTTGGTAACTCTTTCCTATCACCAGAGCCTGTCTCAGCTCATCCCTGAACTATGTGCAACATTCTCCCTTCTTCAGCTTCTACCATTTAATCCTTTACCTTCTCTTGCTTCCTCAATTTGATTTTCAACGTCATCCCACAGAATGCCATCCAATGCTGCCTAGTTACATTCTTCTCTGCCACCAGCTTAGAGTTCATTGTAGTACATTTTTGTCTATTTTCTTTCTTTCTTCTTTCTGCATACAATATAGTCCTCCTGTGTGCACCTTCCTCTAATTTTATATATATGTTGATCCTTCTTCTGAAAGTGTTCAACAGCCATTTCCATCCTTTTTGCAAATTCCACTACCATTGGCATTTCTCTCCTTTACACCATACCTATCCATGATTTCTATTTCCTTCATCTACATGTCTATTGGAGTCTGTTCCAATCACAAACCTCCTTTGCAGACACTCTGCACCACTTCTTTGAACTTTTCTAATACCTCTCTCTTTTAACTAAGATCCAACTTGAGGGCACACGCACTGATGTGTACATCACTGATGTGATGAACATCACGCCTTCGATTTCCAAATTTAAAACTCATCATCCTGTCTGACAAGGTCTACACCTCCACAATAGTTAAGGATGCCTCTGGAAGTAGAATAGGCTGTCTACTCAAAGATCAAAAGATCAGTGGATCAATTCCCCAGCTCTTTCAGTCTACATGCTGAAAATGACAAGATTCTGAACTCCAAGTTGCCCCATTTTAATGAATGTTAAACTTATGTGGGAGTGGGTGTACTAAAAATTCCTGAGTGTGCTCAGAGTCAAAAAGCACTATATAACAACACTCACATACTCTTCCTTCAAGATTACTCCCACTCCATTTAGCTTCCTATGGTATGGTAGAACAGTTTGAATCCACCTTCACTGCTACTGGCCTTGCTTCCCTTCCACCTCGTTTCCTGCACAAATAATATGTCTACCTTTGAGACTTCATATCAGTCAGCTCACCCTTTACCAGTGATAGTCCCTACATTTCAAGTCCTTACTCTCACCTCTACTCTTCTGCCTCTCACTGCCTCCAAACACGTCCTGCCTCTCCCATTTTTTTGTCTTTGGCCAACAGTAGCACCTTTCACCTTGTGTAATTTCACCTTGTTGACCACCACCAACAACAAATCAGTAAAGATTTGTCTGAAAATAAAAGTTTATTTTGGTATAATAACATATTGTTGTGTAATGGAAGATGTGAAAAGATTTAAGTATGGTACATTGCTGATATTCTGTGAGTGATATCTGATGCGTAGAGTGGCTTGCATTTACAGTGAACAACCCACAGGTGATGACGTGCCTTAAAATAGATGTCGACATAGAAACAAGGAATTGGTCATATGGACTTTAGCATAACACAAGATGTCCAGAATCTGGACATCTTGTGTTATGCAAGTATGGTCCTATAATTTAAAATACTGTGTGCGTGAATGTCTTCTAGATAAAGTGTGTCTGCAAAATGACTGTGGGGCAGTCTGAGAATGTGGCATGTAGGTGTGTGAAATTCTGGAGCCAGAGCTGTCTCAGGCCTGCAAGGCAAACGACGTGTCGGCAAACTTTGAGATGTTTGAACAGTGAGGCCCACGCTGGCCTTTCTCGCTCTTTCTCTCTCTCTCTCTCTCTCTCACACCCTCTTTTCTTCGACCTTGATGTGCACACGCTCACACAGACAGCACCATCGAGCTGCAAATACAGTAAATAAGAGCACTTAACCACAAGGCAGGATGAATCAGCATAATTTAAAATGATTAATTAATAATGTTAGTCAGCTTTGACTGGATGCATTTAATTAACATGTTAGTTTTATATAAGCTATAACATCATGGCTTGTACAAACAATAAGTCAACTAAGCAAAAAAACATAAACAAGGAAATTAATGAAATAAATTATAAAAAAGAAAACATGCAGTTAATAGCAAAAACAAAAAGAGCTGCAAGTGAAATCATTAAAAAGAGAAATTCAGTAAGGTAAAAATTAAAAGCAACAAATTAAGTAAAAATGATGACATCCATGATTTATGATTAATAAGAGGAGTACAAAAAATTAAATAATAATTAAGGTCAAAAGTTGCTCCGTAAAATTAATAAAGCTTAGAAATTAAAATTGACAAGCAAGAAATAAAGCAAGAAATAAAATAATCTTTAAGACCAAGAACTAGCATACTGAAAGATCTGGCTAACCAGGAATGTTTTAAGTTTGGCTCTAAAGACTGAAAATGTTGGAGCCCGCCTAATTTAAAAAAAAAAAAAAAAGCCTAAAAAAACAGCTAAAAAAACAGATCTTCCTTTGCTGAGGAGATTGGTAAAGTTCCCAGTGCCCAAACATAATTTGGTTTTAGGTGTACAAATTACAGTAACATGCAACTATATATCGAGTCAGTGTTTTCGTGTAACTTTGTTGAGCACACACACACATACGCATACACCTGTAGCAACACTGAGGTGTTATTGTTGCCATATAACTTAAATTATTGGCTTTAATCATTTCAATATACAGTTTCTCAGGTTTGAATTTCATAACTAATTTTAAGCTAATTAGTTTACTAATGGGTACCCTGAGTTTTCCTGTTAAATGCTGTTTGAGTATCACTGATCTTTGCCTTTAGGTTTGTAAAGCTGTATGATCCTATCCTGTGTTAGAGTACAGTACTTAAATTATGCCAAAACTTGATTCCAGGGTGATGGCACTAGATTTAGTGGTAGCACTTTATAGTAATGTAACACTATTAAACATTAGTAAGGTAGTAGTAAGCAAGTGTTTATTTCTCCATTTATATATCATTACTTCTCCTTGGTATGTCATTTATGAATACTGATATGTTTATCCATCTGCTACTGTTACACCATCTACAACTATCACTGTTGTACGCGGTGTAACCATGTACTGCTAACAGTGCTACTAATAATCATAATCATAGTGATAATCACAGTCACAATGAAAGATCTGTGTTCATAAATGGCACGCTAAGGAGGAGTAATGCTATATAAATGATGAATTAAGCACTTACTAATACCTTACTAATAGCTTAATAGTGTGACATTATTATAAAGTGCTACCGATTTATTTTGTTATGACATACTGTACAATAGTAAAGTTAGGGGGTCAAAGTAGAACCAATGTTCCTTCTTGGTTCACCCATAAATACTTGAAGATGATGCTATTTAAGCATGTAATATCTGGTTTTGTTTGGAGGTACTTACTGAAACAACTGATGCTGTATCGTTTTTGTTGTTATTGTTTTTTGTTTTTTTAAAGAGAGAAATCAATCAAAGGGAATTATTGCACATGATGCATACTGAAAATGAAAATGATTCCAGCAACCCTTTCAGCACCATCATCTGCTGGCAGTTATGTAAAGATCACAGCTGGAAGATTGTCTCTTCAGATGTCAAGTTAAGAGCCCAGCATCTTGTGTGAACACTTACACTGTCCCTTTGGATGATTTGTGGTCCTGACAGAACCCAGCATTTATAGTGGTGAAAAAAATGAAAAGTTCCCTGCTCTGTTTTTTTGCCTCGAGTTAGAAAGATGGATAGGAGTGCAGCCCAGCTGCCCCACGCCCACATAATTTGGTTGTGGATCAGCCCCTGGGCTTCATAAATCCAGCGCTGAGGGGAACTGAGAAACACAGAGCAGGCAGCTCACATCAGTCAGTATCTATCAAGTCAAAAAACATGTACTCAAAGACTGGAGAAATATGGCCACAGTGTGACATCACCCATAAGTCCTTAAATGTGGGCTTACTGTTTGACTCTTCATTTGAAATGGCTAAAGTGAAACAGTAATCAAAATCAAAAGCCCAAGAAAAAGGCAACCGCATCACCATTAAAACTGAATGGTAATGGACAAAATGCTTAAAGTTTCAAAAACATTAACAAACCAGTAGGTGGCTGTGTCCATCTTTTACATACAGTCCATGCTTTTACCCTGTGTCTCATGCAAAGTTTACTGTTTAGTGTCTTACTGGATACTGTTCAAGATACAATCATGATACTCTATATATGTGTGATAATGTGATAATGGTTCCTGTCTGACAACTTACTGTTGCCTCTAGTCTCTACCTATAGCTTGTGATAACTGTTTACCTAAACTCTTTGGATGTGCACTACATTTTCTGTATAGCTGAACCATCTTGCACCTAAGTGTGTGATGCTTTAAGAGTTCCTATTTTCAATTTACTGGTGTATATTAGCAACAACAACAAAAATTACACCCTTTCAAGTGTCTTAAGTTAACAATAGATGATTTCCTTCACTTTAGCCACGGCTGGATGTAAAATATTAATCTGCTCTTCCATTAGGTTGTGTTAGTGCAATATCATTACTGTATATACGGGGTCTCAACATCATTCAGTCAAACTAAAGCTGTGTGACAGCTTCCTGTTACCTTGGAGATGCAATATCCTGCTTTAGAATATATATGTATTTAAGTGCATACTGTATGTGTAGGTGTATTTCGACTTTGGTGGCTCATGTAATCACAGTCGTGTTAGCAGTGTATTGTAGTGCATAGGGTATAATTGCTTGCATTTAGCAGTTTACAGAACATAGTAGTTAGTGGCAAGATAAATGCCATGCTGTGAGGTGGTCTCCCATCTAATGTGCCTCTAAATTGCTTGATCGAGACAGACAGCTCTCTTTCGGCCTGTTTGCATTCAACTTAAATCTAAAGCCAAGGGGATGTGCCCTGTCGTGCCTGTCTGTCATAATCACTTCAATATAAATATGTAGGGCATGTTTAAAACCCACCAGTCTGATAAACGCTCTTTCATCTGTGCTGACAGACAAGGCAGTTCAGCCTCTCACGATGACAGACACGCCAACCAGAGGAGGCATTTCATCACAGGCTCTCGTGCCGACAACTGGGTCAGAGAGAAAGACAGAGGGAGAGATTGTTTTTAACAGTTTCCAGATGTTTGATTAGATGGTGCACACTGGTGGTTATATGTTACTGTAGTACATGTGTGTGTGTCTGTGTGTGCTTCTGTTTTTGCGGGTTAATTAACACAGATTTAGGTTGCATGTATGCTGTTGGACCTGTGTGTGTGGTTATCTGTGTTTCTGTGTGGTCGGTGTACAGTGCTGTGCTTTACAAGTCACACTGCAATGGTACCTAAGACACGTTCCCACTGGCCTGCATTCCTTCTCTACTTAAAAAGAAGTGAAAACAAACACACAAACATACATTCAGATCAAACTAAGACAAGGACATGATCACAGCCGTTCATCAGGAAATTAATAGACCTTTACAGAAGGGGAATCATCTAGATGAACAATTGTGCATGTCCCTTGCTGTAAGTTTGGCTTTCTATCATTGTGATCTTTGTATTTTGAAGTAGAACTAATGGCTCACTCACTGAAAAACGCCACTGTGCACAAACATACAGAAACAACTTGTCAGTTAACACACACCCTGCTTTAAGTCTAGTATAATTGCAGTGATTAATGATGGTTATGTTTCACTTTTCTGCTTCTTAGTTGCAATAGGAAGTTTAATTATGTTACTTGTGCTATTAACATTCTGTAAAAGTAAGGCACTGAACATAAATCGGTGTCCCAACACCTGCAGATGAATATATATTCCTGTTATGTGTCTTTGGAGTTCACTCACCCACCTGAAGGGCACATGCATAGTTGGTGCATTGTAGTGTAGTGTCTCCAAGGACAAGTCCACATGGTCACAAATAACTGGCTGACTCGTGATGTGATGATGACATTTACAATGTTGACGTAGAAACTATATTTTGGTACAAAAAAATTATCTGGTAGTGTGATGTGAACTTTTTAATCTTAGTTACATTCTTTATAGATACTGGCAGCTCCTGGTCAAGAAAACATGGTTGGAACACAGAAAAGTTAACAGTGACAAAATGTTTTTAACTGCGTTTGACCAAAATCACCATCACAACCACAGTAACTAAACAGCATCTGTCTCCTAAGCCACAGATGCGACCTCCTTCTCTGGGAACTCCTATCTACCGCAATGGCTTTCTGCCCACTTTCATTTAGTCTTTAAATATGGCATGTTTGTCCTATAGTTTATATAGAAACATAATTTAGTAATTGTTATGTCACTATTGACCTTGGGAGAAGTCACAGGTCAATGAGATCAAAATTCAGACACACTGACTCAATCATAGCCAGCAGCCTCTGTTCCAGCTTAAGCGGGCTAGATCACTGACTGTTTCATTGTTGTGAGAGTTTGGACCCTTGGCCCACATGCCCTCATGGAGTGTTTGTTATTAAACAGCACTAGGATCGAACACTAGAATCATTTAATACCTGAACAAATACACGCTGCCTCCCGGCATGATGTCTGTCCTCTTCACCGCCAACACCCCGCAAAGAACACCTACGCTCCTCAAGAAAACTAGATCTCCATTCCTCCATGCGTAATTATTTGTGGAGGTTCAGGTTTCTGCAAATTTATTCCATTTAATTGCTTTTTACTGCAAATATTTGGTAAAACCACACAGCTTATACTCTGGAGGTTTGTGTGCACATTCCTGCAGGCAAATCTTATACTGGCTTAAGTGACAAGAGGTGTATTCCTGGTCAGTCTGTTTCGTTTTGTATTTCAATGAAATGGACAGGCAATCATACTCAAGACCCTACCATTGACCTCTGGAGGCAACAATCAGAGCTGAGAAGTTAGGGTCCATCATTCCTCCAGTTGGCTAGTGCAGTCCACAGCACTGATCGCTTGGGCCAGTTGCTAGGTCTCAATCAGGCAGCTGAGCTCTGCAGCATCATCAGGGTCTCCACTGGAATCAGATTTCTCATTCCAAACACTGGGCTCCTCAAACCCAGCCCTGAGGCTCGCAGAGAAAAAGACAGGGGGTTGGGAGGCCTGTTTCCTTTGGCTCAGGTGGATGTCAGCAAGTCTTCTCATTTGTGATTTTTGTTTTTGTTTTTTTTTGTTAAAAGGTTCCAGAATATTTTCTTTAACAGTGCAGACAGATTTTGCAGGAGATTTCAAGTGACTTAGTGACTGTCATATCAGGTAAACTTCTCACTCTCTGTGTTTGAAAGTCTAAAAGATGCTCTGCTCTAAGCATTTTATGACTGCCCATACTATTTCCAGAGCTGCAATTATTCTGGAAACTGCGAGTTTCTCCTCTGCTGCTATACACTGTTAAATTCATTTCTTCCGTATTAATGCACATTCTTAATTTATACTGAGAAACACTCAAAATTCAGCATTGCAATAAACATTTTTACACATTTTCTATCCCTTTAACAATAAGAATCTCTACTCTTTTTAAAGAAGCAGTTTATTATCTCTGTAATGTTTGATTTTGTTTAGTCCAGAGAGTTTTAGAGTGGCATCACACTAGAAGTTGGAAGTGGACTGCTCTTGCCAGCTTTTTATTTACTTTATTGTAAGTTGATATATTTCTCTTGAATCCAAATCCTTAAAGTAACTTTACAAAAGGTCTAAAAAGTACTAAATTTGGCATTTGAACATTGTACATTCATACACAATAGATGTATGCAGTCATCCAGCTAAAGATTTGAATTGTCTGGTAGACCTACATGATGTTCAGAGAGACTTGGTACAGGATGGAACTATTGATTGGAGACTGGAGTAAGTTATTGATTTTCTAGAGTAAATGTCAGACATGGATCCCAAGAGACCGCCTGTGGGTGTATCTGTGTGTGTTTGAGTGTGTATTTGTGTGTGGTGGTGGTAGTGAGGTTATATCATGAAATTTCCAACCACTCCCTTTACAAAGGCAGGACACATCATCATTGCATGTGTGTACACATTTTTTTTATGTGTGAATGAATACCTTTTACTTCCGACTAACCCTAACTGTCAGACATTCTCAGCACAGTCCAGCTTGTTTTGCAATGCAATGTGTTATTTAGTTCATTAGGAGCACCCCCATTAACAAAAAGATGGTAGTGCATGATGGTATCAATGTGCTCGTTATCCATAAAGGTATTCTTCTATTGTTTTTTTACACTCATACATACACAAGCATTGCAAAGTGCTCTATTGTTAGGCGTGATAGCACTGTTATTGCCAAGATGTCAGTGTAAGCTGTCGCATATCCCAGCTACAAATTATGTTGTTTACTGTGACTGTACTGTCAGTAAACACTCCTTTGATGATGAATCTCACGTACCTTGGGGGTCCTGTGATTTGACCTCTAGCACCATCCTGAGGTTGCCATTTGTAGTTGTCCAATACAAATACTCTGGTTTATGATTACCCTGAATTTCTCAAGAACACTTTTGCTAGGCTTCATGCTATGCACTTGTAGCCAAATCGCTCTTGTTTCTGATGAGTCAGCTTCCTGTGAGGAACTGCTGGCCATTAAGGCTGCAGCTAGTCTTGTTTTAGGTGTTACAAGAGACAAATAATTCATCCAGTAAACTGACAAGTATTTTTTGAAAGCGCCTTCTACTCTCAAATGTTCCTTTTAAAGACAGCATGACCCACCTGCTTGCTAGCTGTCAAAGCTCTTTAGACTTATGCTTCTTTTTCCAACTCATATCAATGTCCTTGAGTTCAGTGATCATTGTCATGGCTGAGCAGCCGGTGTGTTTGTTTACGGACCCAAGAGCAGACACTGAAGGAGATGAAACTGTGGTGTTAAACAAAAGGCGAGCTGTTTATTGAGGCTGATGAACAGGACATAAATAAAGGCTGACATGAACAGGGGCGAGAATAAAACTAAGACCTAAACTGGGAGAAAGCTATGAAAACTATGAAACTGTGATGATGACTGTGAACGCTATGAAAACTATGACTCAGACTATGAACACTAGTAATACTGTGACGAGACACACAGACGACCTGACGAGGAATGACTGGAACCCATAGACTAAATACACACATGAGGTGATCAGGGAAGTGGAGACACATGAGGAAACAGCTGACACAAATTGGCATAAACATCACAGGGGAAAGTGAAACAGTGAACACAAGGCTCTTTCAAATTAAACTAGGAAACATAAGACACTGACAAGACAAGACAAACTAGACAACATAAGATATGTAGACATGAAACACATGAAGGGCAAGGGAGACTAAACACAGGGGTGAATCTAATAGACAATGATCCATGACCGCAACCTAGAAACTACTAGAAATTACTAAAAAATGAAAACTAGAATATAAATGAATGGCAAAATACAAAGAAACTCAAAACACTGGGTCGCATGACCCAGGACCGTGACAGATCTTATTTGTTGATGTTATCCCATTAGACACTTTCCCACCAAATGCTGTTGGGGTTTTTTTGGTCCTGTTTAACTCACTCACCCTTTGGCCCCTTACAAATTCACCATGATTGCTAAAGGCAAAAGGGTGAGCTGTTTGTCTGAATGTCCATTGGCAAGATTATGCAAAATAAGCCAGGCTAAACTTGGTGGAGAGGTGGATGAACCCACTGAACTGTGATGCAGGCAACTTTAAAGTTGTGAAATAATGTATTGGTCTTGGTAAAGGCTTGCACTCTGCTTTTCTTTTTTTTTTTTTTGTATTGTTTTTATGCTATAATCAATAAAATGATTGAAAGATTGTTTTTATTATATAAAATGACTGGGTTCCTCAGCTGATATTTTATGTCATAGAGTGATATGCATTTCCTTAGAGAGAGGATGAAGAGTTCAGCCATTTGGGAGGGAGTCCTCCTAACCGTCTGACTTGGTTGCCTCCTGGATTCCTCCTGAATGAGGTCCGGATGGATGGTTGGATTTGCAGCAGTGGTTCAGTGTAGAAAGATCAACTCTGACATGCCACACAATATCTTTAACTGTCCTGTCTCTTGTCTCTAGATTTGATCATTTCAAGATGTGCTAAAACTTAATGTATTTATTTAACCTCAAAGCTTATTTAAGCTCAATTCTGTGTAATTACATACCCCATTATAAGGTTCAGCGGTCCCTGGAGTGGTCATTAAGTGTGGGTTGTGTGTGCTAGTGCTTGCAGCTGCCAGAATCATTAAGAAGCTGTCTGTGTTGGGTAGATGGTGGTACCTACCTTTGTTACATAGGCATTAGAGGAGACAATGTAGGCAGAAGGGGAATTTTGAGTGATGGTGTGTGTATGTGTGTGTTCCTTAGTTGGTATATAGGCCACTATGCCTGAGAGAGGTTTCCTGTCCACTACAGATTTTCTATTGCCATATTTGTTTTTAAGTGATTATTGAAAATTATTAAAATGATTTCCAAGAAAAGCTCTTGACTTCCTAAGGTCTCAAAGTCTTGAGGCTGGCAAGTGTACCTGGGCTGTAACCTGAAGGGAAAAAGATAGCCAAGCCTTCTGTGGTCAGCCACAGAGGAACAGTAAAGCAGGTCATTCATTTAAAATCCTCAGGGACAATCAGAGCCTCAAGTTAGACATGAAATAAATTAAACTTTAGGGGAAAATACAAAAAAGTAGAACGCTGAGACAAATGTGAGCAGATGACACAAAAAATTATTTAAATCCAAGTGGACTATCTGACAGTGAAGAGCAGAAAGCAAAGTCTCTATGTACGTATCTGTAACTATGACATCACAATTTGGAGTGTTCAAAAGGCTGTTATATGTACTTGGATGTACTTACCTGTCCTACACTCCATAAAAAAGAAAAATCCTTTAGCCTTATTTTCTTCCCATCAACCACAGAGAAATCTGTTTTAGCCAAGCCAGATGGAGGGACAATCCCTTTAAAAGGCCGCTGACAGGGCACAGCGGGACACAGAGTTTACTACATTTCTACTGTGGTGCAAAGCCAGCTCATTCTGGATTCCTGTCTCAGCTCCATATTTAGATGAAGAGTTCATTCAGCAGAAACTCCCTCAGGATAGAGACTGAGATGATCGGGCCAAAGAGGCTGAGTCTACCCTGCTGGAAAAACACAGTGGATGACTTACTTACAGGCTGTTTTATAGGGCTCCTATCACGCCACACTGAGAGACATTTGAAAGTGTGCGCTTACTCGACTTCTGTGCTCTCACCACCCCTTACTGATCCTGTTAGTAACTGGCTCTGACTTGTTAAAGCTGCACACTGCATTAAATGTATGCTATTTCTTACATGTAATGGTGCTGTTAATTACCACTTCTTTAATTGTCTACAATAGATCGCTGACAGGTGCTCCTCTTCACTGTCACAGCACCACAACATCACAGTCCCTCAAAATCACAAATTCTGGAAGGTTGATGTCAGCAACCATGCAAATCTTATATCTATTAGTAATTATTCATGAGAAATGTAAGACCTCAGTCTCCAGTGACTGCAGTAAATGTCTCCCAAAAAAGGATTATCCAGTCTTAGCAGAAAACAATGTATGGCAGGCGTATGACACGCTAAAATGAACCAGAAAGGTTTTATGCACCTATGTTTGTGCTCTTGTGCTGACTTCTTCACTCAGGCCATAAAGATCTACACTTTTAAAATATAAGAGTAAGCTACGCAAGTGTAAACCACACCGCTTGTTATATGTGTCATGTTAACATTTTTATGATACCCCATGAACCATCATATGTTTTTGCTGCAGGGTTTTAATTTTTTTTCCCAGTGAAAAATCACTGGGGAAGTGGGCGTTTGAAAACATTTGAATGTGGACACTAAGTTTAAAGCAGGTGATGTGTGTTTGACACTCATTTAGTGCGACTAAAAAAAAAAATAACAACAAAAAACTTAAAACAAAAGGGGAAAAGGCACTGTACAAAGATGAGGATAAGTCCAGAAGATCCAATAAAACTGAAAGAAATACTTGAGACACAGAGATGTGGGGAAAAATATAGGTCACAGCTGAATAATGAGTGATTTATTTCAATTTGATTTTATTTATATAGCGCCAATTTACAACAAAAGGTAAAGACTCTACAATAGTAGGAAGAAAACCCAACAATCACATGACCCCCTATAAGCAACCACTTGGCAAAAGCAGGAAGGAGAAATTCCCTTATAAGAGGAAGAAACCTAAGCAGAACCAGGTTTGGAGAGTGGCAGCCATCCACCACCACCGGTTGAGGGTAAGAGGAAAGAGAAGAGATCAGAGAGAGACAGCACAAAAGACACACTATGGGAGAGACAGCCAGAGTTTAATCATCGCTAATGATTAAAGTATGATTACAGCAGTGGTGTATAGATACAGGGAGTGAAAAGAAATGAGTGAAGAGGAAACAGTGGCCCTCCCACCAGCCTTAGCCTATTGCAGCATAACTAAAGGATGGAAGCTAGTAGCAGAGCCTGATACCTGAAGGCTCTGGCTCTCATTCTATTTTTAAAAACTCTAGGAACCACCAGTAAGCCTGCAGTCTGAGAGTGAAGTACTCTGTTTGGATAACGCAGTACTATGAAGTTTTTAAGATATGACATGGCCTAAATATTCAAGATTTTGTTTGTTTGGAGAAGGATTTAAATTAAATTCTGAATTTTACTGCGTGCCAATGGAGAGAAGCTAATATGGAAGAAATATAGTCTCTCTTGCCAGTCTCAGTTAGTACATGCAGCATTCTGGATCAACTTAAGGCTTTTCAGGGAGCTTATAGAGTGACCTGATAATAATGAGATACAGTATCACAACTAGAATTTATAAATGTTATGGACCTGCATTTCATCATCACTCTGAGACAGGATGTTCTGATAATAGTGATGCTGCGCAAACGAATGAGGGGAGTACTACATGTTTGTTGAATGTGCATGCTGAAGGACATATTCTCATTAAAAATAACTCAGAGTTTCCTCATTGTGTCATGGGAGGCTAAGGTAATGCCAATTTAGCCTAAAGGAAGGATGTGTAATGTAAAAAGTATATTGGAACCCGACTGGAACCATTTGGACCTCTGTGAGGAAGGATCCCCATTTAAATCCACAAACCGGAATCAATGACATAGATATGATTCAAGCCACTGCATGACAGTTAATTTAATAATAACATTGTTCTAATCTCTGTAATAAAATATTGTGGTCGGTGGTGATGAACGCTGCACTGAGGTCTAGCAGGACAAGCGCAGAGATGAGTCCACTCTCAGATGCCATAAGAAGATCATTCATAACCTTCACTAGTGCTGTCAAGTTCTTGAAGTAAACCATTCCTTTGCAAGTGATCAGTTAACTGCTTGACAACTACCCATTTTTGAAATAAGAAAAGTTAGAAATCGGTCTATAATTAGACCGGTGGGTCAGGTAAGGGTTTTTTCAAATAATGGTTTAACTATCACCATCTTAAATGTCTGTGGTACTTAAGGCAGATTAATCATATTTAAAAATGAAGCATCATTTATTCTATGGTTATTTTATAATTTATTTTTGTTATTATGGTGAAACTTCTTTTAGCAGTGTTGTAAAGAATAGGGTCTAAAAGGTACACTGATGGTATAGAGCAGTGGTGCTCAAAGTTTTCACATTGAGTACCACCTCATAAAATATATGGCTCTTCAAGTACCACCCTTATCACTGACATTAAAGTACAGTAGTATAGGCCTATTTAACACCATATACAGTTTACATGAGACAATTTTATTTCTTATATGAATGTTATTTTAACTGTCATAAACAGGATGTGACAACTGATAATAATAACAACTGTACTGCATTAAAACATTCACAGCAGGTGGGTTATCTGGTCTTTAAGTGATGACGTATGACCCCTGTTTCCGGGCCCAAACTACTCTGCGTTTATTGAGGCTGTTGTGTTTTAACATGTTTTAATGCTTTGTATCTTGTTCTATTTAATCTGAACAAGCCCCTAAAAACAGTCAGTGATCACTGTCGGCCTCTCTCGGTTTTTATTACCACTGTTCATTTTAAAGCTCCATTTTTAAAACCTTACGATGTAACTACAGCCCAGCCCATGCAGCAGTATATTAATGACTAACCTCGTATTGTGGATGGATTATCGCAGTTGTTCTCCTGACTGAAGTTTGGTCCGTTTACAGCATCCTGCCATGCGATTACATTTGTCCCTAACCATCGGGAACCCTCGCGTTAACTTTCATCGAGTGGAAAAAAGTTAGTGTTCATCCTCCAGCTTCACTGTGTTTATATTATGCTAACATAGCTGTGTAGCTAGCCAGCACGTAGCACATCATTATATACCAGCTAGCCCAACTTCAGTAAGCCTACAAACGTCACTGCTGTTTAGTTTCCTGTCTTCATTTATGTCTGAAGTGATAGCAGAGCTGTGCGTTTGAATCTTTCAGAAATCCCTCAGTCAGAACATGGT
>VVHJ01052581.1:0-14291 GCA_015107715.1 Tylochromis polylepis
ACACTGAGGAGAGAGGAAAATGGGGTTAGGAAAGTGGTAGAGAGTTGTTCTGTAGATGGAGAGTATATTTTCAAACTTCTTACTTGCCGGTGGAGAGAGTGAGCGATGAGAGGGGGGAGTGACGTGAATCCAGAGTGAGCTGAACGGTGTGGAATGGCTACCTGAGATCCGGAGGTACCTGATGGTGTGCAGTGGCAGGAGGTCAGGCAGGTGAGGCACAGAGTGATTTCCAAGATGGGGGTTTGGTATCCTGAGTCCAAGAGACAAGCTTAGGCCTGAGGGTTAAATCCAGGTGAGTCCAGGAGATGAGTTGATGACGAATTGGCAGAGAAGGAACATCAGCGTGTGGCTTAAATAACTCAGGACTGATTGCTTGAAATTGGCACCAGGTGTGCAGAAGCTGGAGGAGGTAGCCCTGCCCAGGGGCGGATCCCAGGTAGGTTCAGGAGCCTCATGGAGATGTCAGCCACCCACTGCGGACCATGACAATTTTTTTCCCTAAAAATATCAGTTATGGTGTGTAATTTCAAGTTCTGGCTGAATTATTTATTGCTGTTTCCTTTGTTGTGATTTGTTGTTCTCTGTGTGTTGTTTGCAATGTCCCAGCTGAACTGCTGCAGAGGCAAAATATGCCAACTGTCGCAGGTTTGTGGTCCATGGTAAATCCTGCTTTACATTAGCTCAGCATCTCTGGATATAAGTAATTCTATTATAATCTTTCTCCATCAGGGAGATGATTCTTACATCTCTCTGTTTACTGTGGACCTCTAATATTCATGCACTTACATTTAAGAACTTATTTTCTTGATTACACCAGTGATAGGTTTTAACAGCAAAGCATCTAAGGTAAATAAGAGGCGCTGCCTATACTCAGATTCACATCTACAATTCTCTGTTTACCTTCTTGACACCCAGTCACACACACACATACTTCCAAAAAGGAGATTCAGAGGCCAACCTATCTCTTGAAAACTGCTAATCAACAATGAGTCACCCAACATCTTATCAAATAGTTATTGCTGCATCACTCTTCAGTTTTCTTTTTCTTACTTTTTTTGGTTTTGTTTTTTTTTAAACTTCAGCTTTCAGCACAATGCTGCCTAAGAGTAATTTCAGTGATAATACATCACAGGAGAGATGAGTACTAACAAAGGTGACTCATGCTTCTGCAACCTTTGGGGCAAATCATAATTCCATAACTCATCTGAAACGGTATTTCATACATTTTTTCCTTTTTTTAAAATTCACTCTTTGAAGTCTCTATGAACTCTTTCAAGTCTCCCATGTCTGTGTGTCTATGTACAAACTACTACTGTCTATAGTACAGAGAGGTTACATTAGACTGTATTTTCTTAAAAGTATTATCTATAACCAAGTGTAAATTATATCTATATCACAGGGCATTTATACTATATTTATTAATATGCATAAACTAAAAAGAATTTATTAGATACATTTTACACAAATTTTAGCAACTAAGATGCAATTTTTATAAATTTTAGAGCCAATACAACATACTGTATGTAGAAGACGGATGTAGTTACCATGTGTCATGTTACACTGTGTGGATAATTTTGCAGACCCAGATGCAGGACGTGTGAATCTGGAGCTGGAGTATAGAGTGAGGCTTTAAAATTTTAAACATCAAGTGATTACCAAGTCCAGAAAACCAAAGAATAAACAAACGCATGCCTGGGAATCCAAGGTTTCCAGAAATCATTAAACGTAAGAATACGGGACTTAAACAGCTTAAAGGGACAACTCAACAAAGGAGGAGACTGCAACAATATATACAAAAGATAATGAGGGAAGTGGAAACAAATGGGGAACACAGCTGAAGACAACTGACATGGAAGTAAAACTCAACACACAGAGACTAATGATTGCCAAAAGAAAAAAAGGAAAGAGAGGCACAGATGAACAGAAAAACAGGTGAACAAGAAAGACAAAAAGAGACAAGACTGAAGGAACAGAATGGGAACACAAAAGGGAACTAATAAACCTAAAGTCATATATAACTAAGCTAAGAACTAAAGGCACAAATACATTTAAATTAAGGAAAATTATTCTGAAATTGTGAAACAATTTGACACTGTACAAAGAGTATGAACATGCCAGGGCAGTTCTGTTCAGTGACTTCCAGTATCTACATTTTTTCAGGCACAGAATTTTGCAACTTGCAGTCATTTTTTTAAATGCTAGTTATGCTAGCTTTAAAAGGCCTTTAAAAGGCTTGAACCATATTTATCTGTTTTTAAATTATTTTATTCTCTATCAGATGTTTCCCTCTTCCACCAGAATCTGCCAGCAGCTGCACTGACGTAACCGTGATGTCCACTTCAAACTGATCTGTTACCTAAATGAGCTGTTTATAGTCTCTCAAACAGTGTTATCCTACTTTTCACCTCACTTCCCAAGATTTCACTGCTGGCTACTGCTTATAATTAATGCAGATGTTTTCTCAAAATTGATTGGTCTTGACTGTTTTGTCAGCACCTCTGGAATGACACAATGGAAATAGACCTTCACAAATGCACAAAAGGCATTCATATTGCTAGAATTACAGCAGTGAAAACAGCAAGTCTAGTTAACATGTAGAGCACAAAGAATTTAAATTATCACAGATAACCCTAACTCTTAACCCCAATCAGAATATGTAATTTTTGTCTTTATGAAATTGTTCTCTAATGATTTGGTAATCAGGGGACATAAAATGAATATTCTTACACATATCTAAAAAATATAATATATAAAATTATTTAAGGTGGGGTAGGGTTAGGGGTATCACTTATGATGACCTCAGAGGGTTAAACCAGATGAAGAGAAAGAAAGAAAGAAAAACTGAACACCCAAACAGATATGGGAGAGGAAAGATGCAGGTAGATAGCAGGAAGACAGCAGGTGTTCTAAGTAAAAGAAGAAAAGCATGAGCAAATTGAGATTAGCATAGAAAAATCTTAAGAAACTGGACACCTAGGATGCCTCCCTGCATGCGGCCAAACCAGTTCTGGTTTCAGGCAAAGTAGCTTGGACTGCTATTTTTAACCCACACTCTGAAAACACTTAAATAAAAAGAAAACTTGTTCTGTTGACTGCAGAACAACTTTAACATTTGAGCATTTAACTGAGGTGTCTTTTAACCTTTATTTACCATACCTCTAAGTGGTAGGGTTAGAGTGATGTTGCATTTTAGCAACATGCGAAACAGGCAACGTTTCAGGAACCAGAAGATGTTAGCTTTGAACTGTTTTACGTGAATTTTGGCCTTACAGTTCTTCTACAAGAATTCTATTTAAGTATACCAAAGAGGTGAAAACTCCTGGGGGTAAATGTGAAACCTAATCCTAGACAGGTTGACTTGAAACATTTTAAGGGTTAACTGAGATTGCATAGGTCATGAGGGTGAAGAAATTCTTCAGCTGAAATACTTTTCAGACTGTGGCCACAAGAACACAGCAGTAAAACAACAGTAAAGCAGATACTGCTCAACCCAGTGTTAAGGAAACTCAGTTTATTTGTTCACTGCACTGCATTAAATACTACATGCCATGGTGTGACAAACTGGTAGGCAGATTTGTTGAATGAGTGTGGAGCCTTAAGGTGTTTGGTGTAGAAGTTGCTTGGTGACTGTGAGCAAAACACTGACATAGGCTGTCTGTTTTTAGATTTTTTTTCAAGAAAAATAACTATTGTATTTTAATAACAAAATCTAACCTATGAAAATAATACATAGATTTTAATAAACCAGAATTCACCTAGGTTGCTGATCGTGTATTATGTGGGCTTCATTAGTCCAACTGTTTTCTTACAGAAAAGCATATTAACTTCTTACATTACATTATAGATTAGTCTGACAGGATAATCAAAAGCCATAGCTATTTCCAGTAACAGATACTCAAACATCACCAATATTTCACCAATAAACAGTAAAGGAAAGTGTCGATGGACTGTCAGTAAAAAGCCAGTAATTAGTGCTGTGCAGAGAGACTTTCTTGCTCTTAGCTGACAATTACTGGCAAGAGCCATATAGATTTTGTTCTTCATCACTGAAGACTGTGGTTCTACATACTACGCACCTACAGCACAGTTTGTTGTTATTCCTGTGTCACAAAATACTGCTGTTTAGTAAAGGCTGTAATACTCAAAGAATTATAAAGAATTTAGAAGAATTTATTTAGAAGATACTTAAGGGAAGAATATTTTGAAATTAACAATTCGTTTGGATAGTGCATTTGCCCAATACCCAATTTTATATTTAATACTGAATTAATTAATACTGAAAATATTCAAAAAGTTTGTAGATCATATGTAAAAAAAAATTCTCATAAAATTATGTATAATGTTATTTCCAGATATCACCAGAAATATCTAGTGATATCTAGAAATAGATATATTGTTATTGATTATATATCTACTGATTTTAAAAAAAATGTTATGATGCATACTGGGGTAGCTGTAGTTCAGAAGATGCTGCAAGTCACCTACTTATGAAGGTTGGTGGTTTGATCCGTGGCTGCTCCAGTGCCAAATATCCTTGGGCAAGATACGAACCCCAAGTTTCTCTCCGATGCATCCATCAGAGTGTGAGTGTGTGTGAATGGTCGATAGACAGCACTTAAGCATAGAAGAAAGTGCTTGTGTGAATGAGGCATGTCGTATAAAGCGCTTTGAGTGCTTTATAGAAAAGTACTATATAAGAATCAGGCTATTTACCATTTATTCAGTAATTCAGGAAAAGAAATGCCACAAAGTTGATTCTATTCATGTGCAGCGTCCAATTGGATCGAATCAACTTTCTGGGAATTTAAAAAAAATGCTTTGATGATATCCAGAATTGAAGTCAGTGTGGTTTTTTATTTGTTTGTTTGAATACTAATAATAGTAGCTACATGGTGACTGTAAATCCACTAGTCACTTTCTTTCACATCAGTTTTTGATCTCTTCCAGTTAGTTAATTAACCATGCTGGAAATAAAACTAATGAGACAAGAGTAACTGAAATAGTAAAGCTGAAAAAAATGAGCTGAAAGTCATTAAAATCCTCTGTGTAGTGAAACTACAGACTGGGGTATTAATAAAATAGATTTGTTGCTATGAATCAACAATTTCACATTAATACAATCCGTTCACTTATTTATAAAATGAATGTTGATAAGCAATTAACAAATAATCTAATTATAATACTCCCAAATACATCAAGAGGTAGTCATTACTGCAAAATGTAATACAAAAATCATCTTTTCACTGGATAATTTCTTCTGTGGTAATCAAGGTGAAACCTCTGGGGTCAGAAAATGAAGCTTTTCATCTTTACAGTGTGTTACCAAAAGACATAAAAACAAATAAACCAAAAAAGGTTTTCACTGTCATGGATCATTGAATGCAGTTTGCTAACCAAACTTGGTGATTTTAGATGATAACTTATCCCTCCACTCTCGAAAACATGGTTTTAGTCAAAATTATGTTTAATTTTGATGCTTCGAAATTCAGGGTCCAGTCATCAGGGTGAATACTTCCATCTTTTATATACAGCCTTTGGTGGTAATTTTGTTTTTCTTATAGTAACAGTAGAAGCAGGCTTCCCATGTGTGACTGTGCATCCTGCCACATCACAAACTCCTCAGGAATGGCTCAGGAAACATAACACAGTCCACACGCCGCACAATCTACAGGTCCCAAAAGATCTGCTGCTTGTTTTTAGGGAGAAGGGGTGCCTATAGTGCACAATAGGTGTACTATACATGCAGACATGTCGGGGCTGATTAGTGGTTACTGTATATTGCCCACTCAGCTCAGGCTTGCATCTTTTCATTTCCTTTATTGTGTTTATTAGTTTTGAAGATTTTTTCACTTCATTATTAAAAGGTTATTCTGTTTCTCTGCTTCTTGAACTCGAAATGTGCTCGAAATGTGCTTTAGGCAAGATTAATTGTAGTGTTATGTTCTATGAGCCGAACAAATGAATCAAGAGAAACCTGGAGCACAGTACCAGCATCAGCTCTGCTCTGCTCACTGTTGATAACTGCCATTAACTTCAAAGCATAATCTCCCTGTGCGTCCTATAAAATGCCAATTAAACCTCTGTAGAGAACATTTCGCTGAATGCATTCTACAGCAGTCACAGCACAGCATGGTCATCACAATCCTCCCAGTGCAGAATTAGTACAAATTCATCATGTAGCATTCACATCCTGCAGTCTACTCCTGGCAGGACTCTGAGCTGTCACAGGTGTCACTATATATCCCCCTGTTAGGCTGCACCTAATGACGCTCATTGCCCAGCATCGGGAAATATGGTCATTGAGTGCTGCTAAGCAACAGGCATTCACACTGTTCTCACTAAAATCACCTCCCCAGTGAAATGGACACCACTTGGCCGGGTAGGCCACTGTTGCCTCTCTCAAGTCACAGACATGACTTTCTCTAGTTAGATAGGTCTCAGTTATTTTTTGCAATTCAGAGACATAGGACGTACATCCCAGCAGGTCTGTGATAATGTTGATCCACAGCAGCCAGGCAGCCTTCAATAATGGTCAGCCCATCGACTCTTGGCTCCACATTACGGCTTGTCTGTCACCTGACTGAAAATGTCTGCAACTAAAAACGGGCTTTGCTGTTTTCCACCTTCACTTCTGTCTGGTACACTACACAAAGATTTGCAGGATTTTTATGGCATCCAACTTCACACACTTAACTTAAAGCTAATTGACCTTTTATTAAGCTCTTCAGCACATTTGTAGGTACTTACATATTTGAAACTCCTACATTCATCAGAAATTGAAATTCATCAGAAAGATTCAAGAGTTCCAGAATAGAGCCCCCAAACGGAGTGGCAGGTGGATTATATCTTATTTAAACCTCTGACATCAAGGACCTGGTGTTCTCTTTGCTATTGAAGTGTGGTACCATCGTGTTAAGACTTTAAAGAAGGCCTTCAAAAGAAAAGAACTTATGGATGCCTGTGAGCTGCAAAGGGATTTTAAAAAAGAAGAAAAATCATCTTCAAGTTGTGTTCATTCCCAATGACGGGTCACTCAACATATTGAGCCAAACTGCAGACTGTTCGAGATTAAAAAAAAAAAAAAGATAACGAAGTCTCCGGTAGCCTTAAAATATCTGCAAGTAATTGTTACAGCTGTTAATTAGCTGTTAATGGGCATATGGGCAAAGATCAAGAAACTAGGAATAGCATGCTCTAGACAGACAAACAAGAGACAGAGAAACAGCAAAAGTTTGCAGGTGTGATGCAAATTTCCAGGAGAAAAAGGTCAAACCAATTTTGAATTGTGGCGTTACTGTTTGGGTTTGCTTTTCTCCCTCAGGAACAGGACAGCATGCATCCATTGATTCAACTAACAATTCTGTGTTATATCAAAGGGTTCTTGGCGATAAGGTGGGGCCACCTGTCCCAAAGTCAACAGGATAATCATCCTACGCACACTAACAAATTCACCAAGGAACAGCTCAAATAGTAGAAACTGAGGCTTGAGCAAGGGTCTAATTAAAAGGGACTTTTCCCCTGTCATATATCCATATAAAGTCTCATTTTCTTTCATTTATTTGAAATTGTATTCATCCTCGAAACTTGTGATTTGCTTTTGAATGATCGTCACTATTTTGTTACAGCAGTCAATCACATGGCAACTCAATGCATTGAGGTGTGTAAGACACGGTCAAGATGACCTGCCGAAGTGCCTAGGGTTATCTCTAGGGTTTACAGAGAATGGTCTGAAAAAGAGAAAATATCCATTGAGCAGGAGTTCTCTGGGCGAAAATGTCTTGTTGATGCCAGAAGTTAGAAGAGAATGGACAGACTGCTCTGAGCTAATAAGAAAGCAACAGGGACTGAAATTACCACTCATTACATCAAAGACAGATTATTTCTGAATGCACATGTCAAACCTTCAAGCATATAGGCTACAGCAGCAGAAGACACCACAGTTCACACGGCCTCATCAAAAACTGGACAATAGAAGACTGGAAACTCTTTGCTTGTTCTGATAAGTCTCAATTCCTGCTGTGACATTCGGTTGGTAAGGTCATAATTTGGCTTAAACAATATGAAAGCATGGTGCTGGTGTAATGACGTGGGAGACCTTTTCCTGGCACACTTTGACCCCTTAGTAGAAACTGAGCATTGTTCATGTTCATCCCTTTATAACCACAGTGTACCCATCTTCTGATGGCTGATTCCAACAGGACAACACAGGACATCGCAAAGCTTAAATCACCTCAAACTGGTTTCTTGAACATGACAATGAGTTATATGAGTTTATATCTGTATGTAAGTCAGAATATGCACGCATTTTTCTGATGTAGGAAAAGCAGGCTTAAGCGAGGGAGAAAAGAGCTAACATGGCTTGTTTCAGACGGAGGATGACCTGAGGGGGCTGTACCAAGGCCCGGTAAAAGGTAAACAAGGATTTTTTAAAAAAAACTGTGACTCATACAAAGTACAGTCCAAGAAAAAAAATTGGAGCAGGGATGAACATGATAAGTCCCAATTAGGAAATAAAGTCCAGATTGCATATTGAAATAATGCGAATTTTAAACAGAGTTCATTCAGTTCTGTTTTATAAGGAGAGAATGGCAACGAACGAGACAAATATCCACAAGAAGTTCTTTCTGCTAAAATGGGTCAATACTATCTTTTGATGGCAAGCGTGTACTCCATTTTTCCACAAAACAACATTACATATTTTGCCATTTGTCAGGAATGATAGAAGAGACAATTTTCCTTATAATGTTGCTCAAATGTACCACATTTAATTATAGGCGCTCTATCAATAAGGTTCCAAGTGTGTGCTTGTAAAATTTGTCCGAAATGCCAGCAGTTTCTATGGGATGCACTCACGTTTCTTTAAGCGGCTGACTGGATTGAAAAGCCGGCCACCTGCATGCATAATTTTTCAGCACTCTCTAAAAGCGTGCATTGCATAATCAGTGCAGCACCATGTTAATTCCTTTTCATTGTTAAATTAAAGTAGTATGACCTTATTAATCCTACAATTCAGAGCAAAATAAGTTCACATGCACCCACACTGTTTGCAGTTTGTAATGGAGGCGATACTGTGAGAATTAGAGCCCACACCACGCTGCTTTATTTGTTTTTTCCAACCTATGTAACTCTACTGTCACTGTGCTTTTACACTGTATTTGTATTTCACCCTCTGGGGGTCCCACATTTAGTATCAGAGACACTACTCGTGTATGAAAAACACTAGCGGACCACACACTGTGCGCAAGCCACCGACGCTGATTTCATGCTGCTGTTCCGTGGCAATAACTCATACGGGAGACCACACACTCCCACTCTTTCTACAGATGGAATAAAGTGGTTGTGATAAGACCGTGTGGGAGTGTATTACAGTGCCGAGCGGCAGAGTGAAGATGACTGTCAGGGTCCAGCAGGAGAGAATTAACAGCAGGTGGAGTAGCATTGGTCATCAGCGCTCTCAATGTATGTGCTGAGAAATTACATAAAATACCTGTTCAGTGTTATACGGAGGCCCTTTATAGGAATTACATGTCAGAGACTTCAGGAACATAACAATAAGATGAAAAACAAACTGCTGGGTGTGCCTGAGCTGCAAGCAGGAACACCCAGCAGTTTGGCAGCTGTATAGTATGCCATGCTGACTCACAGCCTGGGGCGGCCATAGTGGATCAAAATGCAACCAGCAGCCAAAGGATGACGTGAGCTAAATGTCAGATCTTTGGTGCACAGTCCACTTTAATCCCAGACTGCTGGGAAATACGACTTGGATTCGGGTGATGATGTTCACAGGAACCTCTCAGTGTAACACACTTTAGGACAGAAAACATTTTGATTTCTGTCAGTAAAAAGAAACAACAAAGCAACAACAACATCACTCCTACTGACCATCCCACAGACTTCCTGTCCACACTCATTTGTTGCTACTGAAATGCTCATCATTTTCAAAGACGACACTCTCATGTCTGGTCGTTCAGCATGAAGGAAGACTGCGACAGCAGTAAAAAGTCAACGTGCAACATGTTGTGTTGTGGAATCACAAATCAGAAAAACATATTTGCGACTTGAAAATTCACTTGAACACCTGCTCAAGTTGGGAAAAAAAACGCCTTGGAAGGTCGAACAGAATTTGTAACATTGTATTAAGCTGTAACTGTTGAAGTGTGTTTAGTGCAACCTAGATTAGTTATATATTAGCACTAGTCTTGATAGCAAGTCAACAAGCCAGGTAATGTGATCATTTAGGTGGAGACAACTGTTAACCTGCAGCTGAAACAGATAATAAAAGCTTGTTTTAATTAAACCTATAACGGGTTTAATAAAACAGAACACATCATCTTTGTTAAGATGTATCCACAGAGGCCCAAGCTTGTACCGGTTATGTGCTTTTTGATGCTGTTGAGTTGACCATTTTCAACATTGGTCTCTATGGGGATTCACTTGCTTTTGGAAACAGCTTCAAGTGGCAATTTTTGTGCCAATTTTTAGTACTTCTTTTTGGGATTGTCTGCATGGATCAGCTCCAGATTTTATTGACAGGGAGCACATAAATGCACAGTCAAAATTAATTGTGATGTTACAGCATGCTGACAGGTCAACATACTACAACTGCAAACACAGGAGCTTTTAGTGAATACCAGCTTACTCTTAGATTAAGAAAATTCTGTTTTTTTAAACAGATTAATTTTTGAACAAGTAATTGCTTTGAGTTACTGAAGTTTTTAGCAATTGCAGATATTTCCATTATTATCTCAAATCTCTATTTTCTGGCCCGGCATGCTGGGCTCCTTCAGGCTCACTGTCACCTCACTGAGTGTTGGCAGACAACCATCAGATTTTAGATGTTTACTTCTGCTTACAGCCACGATCCTGTCGGAAGGCAGGAGTATTTCAAGTTTCACCCCTTTTTGGTTCATCTCTTTTGAAGTTATAGTGATTATCCATTAAGAGGCATTCCTCATATATTAAACAGCACGACGCATGAATTTAAATGTCCCACAGTGTGTTCTTGTGCCAACAGATGATGCAGTGTAGTCTCTGAGTTGAAACCTTTAACTTTGATATGTCTTTGTAACTTGCTGTATATGACATAACCCAGCATGAATGCTTGAAGAAATACCGACCTGTGGTTATGCATCTCCCCAAAGTCATAATATACCGCATTCATATTTTTGTATAATTTATAAACAAAGCCCACTGCATTTTAATTACATTATATAAAAAGTTAAGTAATATATGTATTGAATTTTCTTGGATGTCTAATGTCACATGTACATTGGCATTTGATCCTGGAATCTTATGTGAGGATGGTAAAAGGTCCTGCGTATATTTATTAGACCCGGTGTAACAAGAGCAAACGCGTGGGATTTTTTTTGGTTGTTTGAGTGTTTCTGGTCATTTTTGACAAGCAATTGGAATTTCATGTTAACCCCATATAGATATAAGATATGTGTTTGTTAAACTTTATATACCAGCTACATTTTCCCTCACGCCCACATTCTCCCATTTTCATTCAACTTGGCTCCTCTTGTAATCTGCCTAAGGACACCACCTCAACTCAGTGCCCCCCTGCGACAAAGAGGCACTATGGTTCATCAAGCAACAGCTCACCGAACCACACTCGAGTCTGAGTGAGGCGCTCTGCGCTCTGTTTCGTCAGTGCTGGAGTGGAACAACCAGCCATCACAACACCAAGAGACTCTGGCTGTGAGAGCAAGGCTCCCTCCCTGGGGGATGTGAACACATATATATGTCTCTATAGTATAGGTTTCTCTCTTCACACGGATGAGAACATGCTTATAAAATGCTATCCACATGCACTGACAGTGTTGTGATGGATGAAATCAGTGGTTTAATGGGGAGAAAGAACAGCACAGGCCACTGAAGCTTGAAATAGAATCTGTTCTGCTTGTTTTTCTCAGACTACCTATGTTTCATAGCTTCTTCTTCTGCTCCTGCTGTAGTTAGATGTTGCTTACCTCAGCCTCAAGCTTCTTGCTCTTGTGAGGTAGATATCTCTTTGGGAGAACTAAAACACAAAGCCAGCAATTACAACAACTTCTTGCATGTTTTTTTTAATAAGACTACGATACTGTAGCATCAGGGATTCATACTCACAGCTCCCAAAGTAAATTATGTGATTTATATTAGAATTATTATTTTATTCCATCCATCCACAATCAGTTTACTTGGTTTACAATCAGTTTGCACTGGTACATTGTATTGGTAACCTTCAGGAATATCAATCTATCCAGTTTCCATGGTACACTCCAGGTACACTGGAGAAGCAACAACAATACAGTGGGATGGTTTTGCAGGCGACCACAGATCTTTGCTCTCTCTCCTTAGATCTCTGAGTCTCTTTATCACTGCTGGAAACAATGTGTTAGGTAAGTCCAAAAAATTCTTGAATTCGAACTCGAATTCTTGACACACAATTGAGAGACAAGTAGCTTAAACCACTGCTATCTGGACTCTAAATGTGGGTTTTTGTTACTGTTTTTAACCTGGAAACACATCACCTTCTTATTAGCTCTGCTCGCTTCAGCAAAACAGCCTCTGTTGAGCAAGATGATAATAGCATATTAACATCCATGAAATTTCATCCTGCAATTGTGGAAATGAATCCAATTGACCCAAAAAGACCCCTACACAGGCATGCACCAAGTCATGCTTGACAAAAGCATAGATAACTTCACTTTTATCTTTATTGCATCATCAAGGTTATTTTGTTAGACATTAGAAAATCTCTCTTCAGTGACTGAGATAATTCAGCTGTTATCACAGGCTGAGTAGCACTTCTTACAAAGAAGCAGACTGGGCATGCTACATTCTTTTATATCTTTTTATTTATCTATTTATTTATTTTTAGGATGAAGCCACAGGGCCAAACTGTGCTGCACAGGGGGACCTCATGCAAACAGTTTACCCTCTGAGCATTGAAAACAGACCAGCCTTCTCCGGAGCGAGTGACTCCCACAGTGAGCATCAGCACCACAGAAACACATTCCCATCGATCTGCGTGGAGACCTCCATCAAGCTCACGGTAGGACACTCTGGCAAAGTGAAAATAATCTACTTGCTACAAAGTGCAGCTAGGGTAAGCAGCTCAAGTTATTTTTCAGTGAGAAGTCAGACAGTATATAAACAACGTTCTTGTTTTCAGAGGAGTGGCAAGTACAAATTCTGCCAGTGTAATGAGGAATTACAGCTACCAGCTGCCAAACAGATTGGCTGTAATTCACAGCATCTTTTTGATCGTGCAAACTGGGGATGGAAAAATAGTATCAAGTGAGAAAACCTCAGAGGACATTAATCATTGATAGAAGTCTGTGGATACACCCAGGTAACGTAACGCTGTAGCCAAGGGGATGACAACAGAAGAAAACATCGCATATGTAGCAAAAGCCTCGCTCATTCTTTAGATCAGTGTTTTTTAATTAAAGTACTATAAATAAAACAGCAAAGAAGAAAATTTGAACATCATTATTTCACATTCCAGATGCAAATGCTACATTATTTCTTACAAATATGAGAGGATCGTCTCATTGAACTCTCAGCTACAGTAGGCAGTAAAATAAGCACATTCCTAAATATTGTACATTTAAATATTCTGTGCCCGTGTTATGACATTCACCATACAGGAAATGCTGATAGTCATTTTAAACATTTTACAGGTAATGAATTACCTGAATTTACACCTATCATTTGTTTGTGTGGATGTGTGTTGGGGGGGGGGGCACATACAGTGGGATGCAAAAGTTTGGGCAACCTTGTTAATAGTCATTATTTTCCTGTATAAATCGTTGGTTGTTACGATAAAAAATGTCAGTTAAATATATCATATAGGAGACACACACAGTGATATTTGAGAAGTGAAATGAAGTTTATTGGATTTACAGAAAGTGTGCAATAATTGTTTAAACAAAATCAGGCAGGTGCATAAATTTGGCCACTGTTGTCATGTTATTGATTCCAAAACCTTTAGAACTAATTATTGGAACTCAAATTGGCTTGGTAAGCTCAGTGACCCCTGACCTACATACACAGGTGAATCCAATAATGAGAAAGAGTATTTAAGGGGGTCAATTGTAAGTTTCCCTCCTCTTTTAATTGTCTCTGAAGAGCAGCAACATGGGGGTCTCAACACAACTCTCAAATGACCTGAAGACAAAGATTGTTCACCATCATGGTTTAGGGGAAGGATACAGAAAGCTGTCTCAGAGATTTAAGCTGTCTGTTTCCACAGTTAGGAACATATTGAGGAAATGGAAGACCACAGGCTCAGTTCAAGTTAA
>VVHJ01052584.1:7769-19795 GCA_015107715.1 Tylochromis polylepis
CTGACTTTTTGTAACTTTACATTCAGAGTGTTTTGCACGTCGTCTCCCTATCAGCGGTCACGCAGCAGTCAGATGAGAAGCTCCGTAGGTTTGTTGGCAGACGGTCGGGCACGCGCTGCGTGTGAGTCACTTCCTCCTCCCGTGTGTATAAATAGACATGTTTAATGTGAGGCGGTTTTTTTACGTGAACCTGACGGGTCTGCGCGTTTGTGCCGGAGAAGCTGTTTTCTCTCAGACGCAGACGCTGACCTCTTTCCCACACGTCTGTGCCGACTCAGCAGGTTTCAGATCAAGTGACACTGTGGATGCATTTCGTCGGTTGGCGGATGCAGCAGACAAACAGCCGCTCTCAGAGCTGCACGTTTGTTCCTCCAACGGCTCTTTTCACTCGCTTCATTTCAGAGTATTAGGACAGCAACTGAACTTTGACCTCCTTAATTGAGTGACAGATAAACCTAAAGAACAGTCTTGCAAATGAAGTGAATCAGGACACAGGCTCGGATTCGGAGGCCTGATGAAACTGGTCTTGATCCATGTCCTGCTGTGTATTTGTGTTCATCATTTAATATTCATTTGAACTTACTGGATTTGGCTCACCTGCAGACCGGCTGCTGCAGGTGAGCAACAGTTGTCATTATTAATTCAAGTTAAAGCAGAGTGTGCAGCGGCCCGGGGCCCAGACCCCCAGACCCCCAGGGGCCCAGACCCCCAGGGGCCCTCTGTTTCAATAGCAACAGCTCATTAAAGGCAACGTGATGCAGGTGCATGTGTTCAGCTGGGTCAGCTAAAAGTAAAAACCAGTTTTACTAAATTAACTATTTACTGCTAGTCAGACGTTGTAATCTCATTACATCGCCTTACAAACAAAATATTCTAATATTGCATAAACTTGCAAAGGTATGATAATACTATCACATAAGCTTACAGCGAATCCTTCAGATAAAATCGAACTCAAACTGGAGGTTAAATGATTTATTGATTAGTTGATCAGCTGATGCAAATGGGATTAGTAAGCATGTTTTTGTGATCATTCCACCTTCTGACAAGATCTTTGTCCCACATAAAATAAATCAGATATCTTTGGATTATAACCAACATTTTTTTTATCCATTGACGTTAAAGGATTGATTGATTTGTTAAAAACAATAGATACAAAATGAAAATGTCACGGTGCAGCCTTAATGCAAACCTTAAACCCATTCTGCTGCAGATTTCTATCCTTGGGCTCTGCGACAGCAGCTTTGCATGATTCTCAGTGTAAACGCAGAACAGGTTAATCCAGCTGTGGAGACGCTGTGGAGACGCTGTGAAGCTGCAGTTATCGTTTCATTTTACTAGGTCATAAAACTGTGAGCTCTACTCAAATCTGCACGTTGTTTTCATGAAAGTGCTCCTCGGGGGAATTCTGTTTTTCCAAGAACGCTTCACGCTACATCGTGCGTTTAAAGGGAATTTTTTGATTGTTTAGATCGTAAAATGTCAGAAAATTATGAAAATGTCCATCAGATACCCAGAGCCCCCCTGACGGTGTTTTGTTTTGCTCAAACAGCAGTCAGAAAACGTTAAATATTAATAAATATTAAATGACACACGTCCGGCCGACTCTCAATCACAGCAGTAACACAAAAAGTATTTTTTTCCTGTTGGCTTCAGAGAGTTGTCCTTTGCTCCACAAACAGCTGAGTAGACTTGGATTGCATAAAGAAATATTTCTAACGTGAGTAATCGGCAGAGAGGTTTCATGACGATGGCCTACGAGTGAAAATGTTTACCCTGCTCACCTTTGGCGTCTCGCAGAGGTCACTGACTCAGCTGACCTGATTTCCTCGGATATAGCTTTGAGGGTTGTGACTGTGATTGACCTTTGACCTCCAGTGTTAGCCTCAGGAAGAGATAAAAACCTGTGCCTGGGGATCTCGGGCCAAACCCACATACTAAGGTCAGGTGTAGCTTTGCATGATTCAGAGTTATGCTTCTTTATCTCAGACCCGGCCTGAAACGAGCTGTTTCAGTCAACTTCAGTCTGACTGGCTGCCCCTCAAAGATCTGAACGGCGGGGGGGTGGGGCTTCTGTACCTGAAGTGACCATATTAGGGCGATCCCCTCCCAGAGTGTGTGCAGAGCGCAGCCTTGTGGCTCACATGGATTACTTGAACATATGCTGATCTCATTCTTAGAAACTTTTAGGAGATATATGACATGAAATACGAAAAGCAGCATTGGGCAGTTAAATCACAGGTCCTGGTGTGTGACAGACTTAAACACTTAAACAAATGACCTCAAATCTGCTTAGAAACAATACAAAAATCCGTCATCGTGTTTTCTTTAAGACTCCAGTAATCCACCGATACCCGCTCCTGACTTTGACTTCTTTCTGTGTCGGTTTTTAAACAGATCTACACGTTTGCGTTTCACTCGGGTTGATCTCCTTTTTCTTCCACAAGCTGAATTTCAGATTTTTAAGCTGAAAAATGCATGACAAGAAAGATCTCAATCCAGGATTTTACTCAGAGGAGAAGCAGCGAAAACGAAGGTCGGTGCAGTCTGTGACCAGAGCAGGGACGTCCCCGAGAGACAATTCAGGCTTTATTTCAAGTTTAACTCGACTGATGAAGCTGCAGGAGAAACTGAAGCAGTGCATCAGTTAATTGTTTTCTGATAATTTCTTCACTTTGCTCCAGTTTCTAACCTATTAAGCCCTCACATTTTGGCCTATATTCTGGAGTTTCTAACTTACACAACATCCAGAGTCAGCGAGGACAGCTCAGTGCCTGAGAGGCCGAGCTGAACGAAAAGGCTTTATGGGTCGGAGATGTGTCTGTTTGGCCAAATTGAGAACTGAACAACTCCACGTAAACGGAAACACGCAGTAAAATCATAAACCTGAGAGAAAGTAACCGTAAACCTGCTCTGTGCATGGAAACTCAGCCTCTGAAAAACCTTTGGTCCGGAGCGGTGAGGGTTAGCGATCCTCGCAGATTCATAAAGAGGCTCGTGAAACGTTCACTAAACACTCTGTGCTAACATCTGGCTTTTCTGCAGGTGATCGCCGTGGTGATGGACGTGTTCACGGACGTGGACCTGCTCTGCGACCTCATGGAGGCGTCCAACAAGCGCCGAGTCCCCGTCTACATCCTGCTGGACGAGAAGAACCTCGGACACTTCACGGACATGTGCTCCGCGCTGGATATTCAGAACTCTCACCTCGGTGTAAGTACAGCACGCTCCAGCACGGACCTCCAGAGGGGCCCGGGGGCAAACGTTAGTGACGCCCTCAGATGCTCATATTAAACACGGGCAGAGTTTCAAGAAAATGAACTCGCTGCACGTGATCCCCAGAGCTCAGGCTTCACACAGAGTGTCACACGGTTCTTTTTACTATTCCTGACTCTGCATGATGTCATAGAAAGAAGACATCCCAAATATGGTCATTTCAAGCACACCTGAGAAGCCCCGCAGCCAATTAGAATAAAGCCGTTATAAAGGCGGCGGAGCCACAACAGCTTATTTCAAAAATGGGGCACATCAAAGGGTGACATCAAAGTCTGAAAGAGAAAAGCAATGAGACTGGAACTCGTAAGAAGTCCCCTTTAAAGCTGGAATTATTCATTCCCTTTTTTGACAGTTAATTTATTAATCATTGAAAGTGAATAGTAAAAAAAAAAAAAAAAGACTTACAATTTCCTAAATCTCAAAGTGACGACTTCGTCGGTCAGATGTGATACAGATCGCTTTTCTTGCTTGCACTGCTGGTTCTTCTGTAAAGATTCAAAACGAGACTTCAGGTCAAATTCAAAGTTTTATGATCTTTACAAGAACACTCAGAGCTAAAAAAAACCCCTATGCTTAGTGTATGTTTCTGAATACGTGAAATTGCTGTTTATAATTTCATCTTCCTCGTGCATGTGTGTGTGTGCAGAACATGCGTATTCGCAGCGTTTGTGGTGACACGTACTGCACCAAGAGCGGCAAAAAATTCACCGGACAAGTCCTGGAGAAGTTCATGATCATCGACTGTGAAGAGGTCATCGCCGGCTCATACAGGTGAGGAGCGTGCACACACACACACACACGTCATTCATATCTTGTGGGGACATCTAATTGACATAATGCTTTCCCTAACCCTAACCCTAACCATGAAAAATGAATGCCTAACCCTAACCATAACCCAACTGTAACCCTGACACTAAAAACACATTTTGAGTCTCAAAAATGCCTTCAAACTTGTGGGGACCAGGATTTTGGTCCCCACAAAGATATGAGTACACACACACGCACGCGCACACGCACACACACACACACACACACACAGTCTTTAAAAGATTAACCAAATACAAATCCTGCTCTTCTAATGAAGAGCATCTTCCTCCTGTAGTGGACATATTTCCTGTTCCCCAGTCTGCTTTCTTTAAAGTGTAGATAGCCAGTGTATCACCTGGCACGAGTATGCAGGTACTTACATGGCAGAGTGGCAGGAAAATGCATGGCTCACCTACAAAACACAATCAGCATCAGCTCAAGTGGAAGCTGCTTTTAGAATATTCTCTGTAACATGCAGGACCTTTCCTTAGAAGAAGTGAAGTTAAAGTTGTTCTGCTGTCTTCACGGTCGCCTGAGTCCTTTAACAAAAACAGGGATTTCACCCTGTAGATGCAGGACGCGCGTCAGTCCATTAGCTTTTGTGTAACTGTGAAACTTTGGTGTCTTCACTTTCTACTTAAGCTTAAAACTAACCGTTAAAAACGCCGAACACAAAAGATGCAGTGGTACAAAAACACCACTTCTTCTACACATTTAGGGAAGGCGATGACCGAAACACTCGGCTCAGGGTTCCAAGACAAGACTTCGCTATCCAGTGTGTGACGTCACTGTGGCTGCGACCGTCTTTTATCTTTACTGTATGCGATCGAGGGACAGTCGGTCATTTTTAGTCTCACAGAGAAGTCTGGACGTCTCAGGCTCAGGGGTTTTTCCTGTTCATGGACGCTAAACTGAAGAAAAATGGCAGCAGCGAGGCACCTGTGATGGTCTCATAATAATGTAATGTTGCTTTGCTTTTACTTGCCTGGAGTAAAAAGATAAAAAACCGCAGCAGGAATGAAATGCGAACATAAAAACGTGTCTGACATCAGCTGAGCCGAGCGCACCGCTCTCCTTTTAGCAGCCTCACGCTGACTTTGCATCCAGCAGCAGATTACAGCGGGAGGCTGGCGGCGCTCGGACAGCGTGATGGGTTTGTCTGATCGGATAAGCAGCGTGACAAAGCTCACGTTGTGCAGCTGAGCAACTGTTGGCCACGAGCTGCTGTGGGAATACCTGAGTAATACCTGTAATTACATCTACACACTCGACAGGTGGATGAAGATGAGAGCTCCAGGCACCAGCAGAGACCTCATTCATGCTTTTTGTTTTTGTTTTTTTAGCTGCTGAAAAAGATCCGATTATTTACTCGATTGTGGTGCTTTCGTCAATCAGGTCTACCGTCCATAGGAGCAGAAACAATTACAGAAAGACACAAAATGATGCGAATGTTCGACGAGAGAGTCATCTCTCCACGCACGCTCACAAACGGCCGTGCGCTCGTCAGCCTTTGTTGCTTTGATATCATAATTTGTCTCGTGGGCTGTTGGCATCGTCTACTCGAATATTCAGGCTCGAACACGTTCTGAGTTCAAGAAGTCGTCTTTTTTCAGTAACCCGTTGGTTCATTTCATAGCTGACCAATAATAACAACCTAGAATAAAACTGTAGCCCTGCACATGTGCCTGATATATGCACCGAGGCGTGAGCAGCTCTAGCAGCAGAATTTAGTATTTCATCCTGAAAAAAGGGCTTAAAATGTGTTCGGAAAGTTTCGAAGCAGAAATTTAGTGTGAATTCTGCTGTCGCTTACTCATCCACAGCTCAGACGGAGCGCCATGGGTTTTGTTTGGTTTTTTTTAGCTGTTTTTGTTTTATTCATGTTGCGAGGCCTTGGGTCCGTTTAAATCGCGGGACTTGTCTTCCTTACGGGGATTAAACACTCCTCAAAATTTAAATGGTTAAATTCTTGGGAGACGACTCGGACCGAAGCAGTTTAAGTCTCAAGGAAAAGACTACAAGTCTCTTTAATGTGCTTCAAAGTGGTGTGTGTGTGTGTGTGTGTGTGTGTGTGTGTGTGTGTGTGTTGCTGTAATGTGGCAGTGAAGCTGGTGGACAGTTTGTGCTGTAAAATTCTGGTGATTTTAACAACTTAGTGTCACGGAGCTGCACAGAAGCAGTGCTCGTAAACGATATACACCACTCGGTCATAAGGCTCACCATATAGTTCTCGGTCAGCAGTGACACATTTAGATTTAGTTAACTTTAGAGACAGCTGCTGATTGTACAAAGCTAGTTATGGCTTTTTTGGACTCGTTGTTTAGGTCAGATCATAGTTCCTATACACAGGTATGTATACGTCATGGCACATACTGCACTGCAGACTTCTTAAAGCCTCTCTTATTATCTGTGCTAAGCCTTAAGACCTTTAATCTTAAAGGTAGTGCCATCGTGAAGTCTGGGGAAACAAGCCATCTAAAGGAAGAAGTCAGGAACTCGGAGGCAGTTTTCCTGTTTTAGGTGTTAGGGTTGGGATTGTTGTTCATGTCTGGATCTGCACTTTTTTTGTCTCAGGTTTCTTTCACAGGCTCTGTGCTCCATTTTCCTGCAGATTTCTATGTAGCCAGCTCATTCATAACATTCATAGTTTGCAAAAGATACTTGAGTGTAAAGATTTTCGTACTCATTCTTTAATCTTAGTCACCTGTTTCAGGTGTATCACCTTCATGCGTTCACTCACTCACTCACTTGTCTCCTTCTCTGTGTTTTCACCTGCTTTCCCTGCTCTGCTCCTTGTTTCGTTAAATTGACTCTGTTTCACCTTTTACATTCAAAGTAACTCTCACTGGCACAGTACACCACACACTGTTGTTTCCGGAGGATTAAGTGTTGCTTCAGGTGTGTGGCAGGTAAGAGGGCGGAGTCCCGCAAGCTGACAGGCTTCTAATTCCATTGCTGATTGTGGAATGAAGGGTGAGGCTGGAAGTGGTATCAAACAGCTCAGCACACCTCACCCCCTCTTCTACACCTACTTCAAACTTTGTGACTTTAATATTGAACCAAGTAAAAGAAAGCTGATACCCGGGGAGCGCCGAGCCTGTAGGTGTAAAACTGATTAGCTTGTTTGAGAACCAAATACCTGATATTATGTAGATAATATCTGAATCTGCTAATCTGAAAGAAAGTATGAAATTTGTAGTAAATAGTTTAAAGCTAAAAAGAGAATGTAATGTGATGTCCCAAGCAGCAACAGAAACCAGTATATTTCAAAGGGCAAGTAAGGCAACCAACAAAGAACAACAGACCACCAGAGATCCACAGCAACCAGCAAAAAACAAACCAAAAGAAATTTTTGAAAAATAAAATAAAAAAACTATGCAAATATATCACCAAAAACAAAAACCCAACACACAGAAATCTGAGGCAACCAATCACCAAAGAGCCACCAGCGACCAAAACAACAATAAAAACTAAACAAAAATCAGCCTGCAGTAACCAAAAACACCCAACATACAAAAGCCATGAGCAACAAAACAACCCACAACAACAACCCATCGTAATCAACAGGAACAACAACAAAACAACAAACCAGCTCAATACCAGCTAGTGCCAATGATCAATCCCTAACGACCACAATCAGCCATCGGCAGGTGGCCCCGTTAAACACTGTTATAAACTAGTCTGTTAATTTTATAAATGGGTTATAAAACCAGAGAAGTTTTGTTTGTTTGTTTGTTTTATATAAATAACTTCTGCAGTGAGATCACAGTACAGCAACCAACAACATCCAATCAGACAACAGTAACACACTAGTGACACACCTATCAGCTCCAGGCCACGTTATGTTCTTCTGAAGTAGTATTTGTTTATGAAGCTATAAACGGGGGTAAAGTACAGCGAAGCACGTTCAGGCTGAACGCTGTCAGTTCAGTTTGTCACCTGAACGGCAAACAGGTGCATTGTCACGGAGCCTTTAAGTGCTCCAGGAAGCAGCAGGTAACAGATTATCTTAAATGGCTGACCGTCCTCATGTGATCTCATTCATAGTTTTATGACTTGTTTGTTATTACACCACAGTTTTATTGACCTGAACTGGAAGATGGCGGAAAATTAGTTCTGAAGAAATCATAAATGGTTATCAGGAATTCGGATGAATCTTATCAAACATAGCTGAGTGGTTTAGAGCTGAGGAAAGCCGTCCTTGCAGGTTCCTCTGAGGTTTTCTTGCTTTGTTCTCAGTCTGTAATGGCTTGATTACAATCGGAAAAGATTCGGTTTCGTGAGTCTGTAAATGTCATTTTGAGTTTCCCCGAGTATTAAAGTTCTTTGTGTTGTTTTGAACGTGCCAGTGAATCAGTTAAACTATGAGTTACATCTGCTCTGATCCCGTAGAGATGCTGTCCGGTTCAGGTTTGTGCAAATCAGAATCAAATGCTGCCAACTGGCCTGAGATCAAATATTACAGGGACGAAATTAGTTTTCACCTTGTTCTTCAACCCAAACACGCTGCTGTCATTTAAATGCACAATAAAAAGTTTAGTAAACGTAAACAGGTTCTGTTTATGGAGATGCAGACTCTGTGTCATTAGCTTGTATCTGTAGAGTCCTTCTGTGGCTGTAGGGTGTAAATGTGCATGAATGCTAAACATGCGATTAGCTAAATGGCTAACACGATGCAACAACAAAATAAAGGCCGCCGCTGTTAGCAGGTCAGACGGGTCAGTGTATGTTAATAATATTGACTTTAACTCGAGCACTATTGCTGAACAAAATGCTGTTTAAATCTTGTTTAAACAAACATGGATCATGATGGTTGGCGTTAATGAGGGTTTACTGGTGCTCAGCTAACACGTCATCCATCCTGCTTGGCCTAGCTGTGGAAACAGCTGGTAAATTTTTGTGACTTGTTAATGAAAAGGCATAAAACACCTTAATCTTTAACTTGTAGAATCTTTGCAATGTGTTGCTAAAACTCAGACGTTTGTGTGGTCGTCTAACCCTGAACCTTTGTCTCGTCTGCCCATAAAAGCATTAAAGTGTCTCTGCTGCTCGGTTAGACGCCTTCAGTGTTCGTGCACCTCTCGTCCACTGCTGTCTGATAAACTGATGAGTCACTGCAGTGACTCATCATCATCCAGGAAATAGTTAACACTCACTGAAGGGCTGTTTATCAGCTGGAGGTGGAGGGAGATAATTTACACAGAGACAGCTGAGAGGTACCGAGTCTCAGCCTCAGTTCGTGTTTCATAATTTCGAGATTTCATGTACACGATGGCAGAAAAACCCGTCACGCATGACAAACGTCAGGCCTCGTCCCCAGGATCTATTCAGGCTCTTATCCAGAACCGCTTTCACTTTTCTGATTGTTGTCTGCATGACCTCGTTGTACTTGAAAAGCCACCTGGTAATCAGCAGCTGCACAGAGTGTGATTTGATCTTTTACGTAACTGATGCATCAAAAACTGCTAAACGCGGTCCGCTGCTTTCATGAGCAAGGTTCAAATCACAACTTGGACAAGTCCATCTGAGCTGCACCTGCAGAGAGGCGACTGGAGTCGAACTGTGGAACCTAAAATTCACTTTGGCCTTTCTTACACATGTAGTTGAATAATTAATGTCATATACATATTAATTACTTAAACGCACACTAATGCATTTATAGTAAATTCCCCTTGAGTATCAGATCAGCAGTAAAATGGTTCCAGTCCAAAGGTTCATAAAGGTCGCGGGGGGGACCTGACTGAGTTACATTTTGCAGATCTTCCATTCAGGGTCATCTTCTCAGGCACATCGGGACTTTTTTCTCTTGACTGCTATTTTTAGAAGAAGAAGACTGCTTATGTCCCTTTGTTCTTGTGCTTCTGCGATGGCTGCTGGATGTGCTCCAGTCAGTGCTGAATGAAGTTTATGGGGGAAGACTGTGTCACCAAAATATTTAATGCCCTCTCCCTCAGAGGCCTCCGGGTCTGTTTCAATAACTCATTCATCTCGCACCTTGTACCCCATTATTTATGTGAACTGTATTACACATAAGTACGCTTAAATCCAAAAAGCAGTGGAGGCAGATCTCTGACTCTAACCTCTGACCTCTTCTCTCCTCTCCAGTTTCACCTGGTTGTCTGCTCAGGTGCACAGCAACATGGTGATGCATTTCTCAGGGCGCATCGCCGACAGCTTTGACCGAGAGTTTCGCTGTTTGTACGCCGACTCTCAGATCATCGACTGTTTCTACAACCCGGAGGAGGAGGGGATGCCTTACTACCCACCGTATGCTCCCATGATAGCCCCCGGCCTGGCTCTGGGGCTCAGCCCAGGCCTCGGGCTGGATCTACTGTCTGAAAGGTAAGAAGCTGTCAGGGGAGACACTTTCATTCTGATTACTTTCAAGGTTTTAGTTTTTTCCAAGTTTTGTCACCAAGAGAAGCTTTTTTTTCCTGAGTTAATTTTGTGAACGACAGCTGCACCAAAAACGCTTCGAAAACTTGATTTATGTGACAGAAAAGAGCCGAAAGCTAAAGTTAAATAATAATCCAGACATACAAATTTAAAGGGAAAAAACAAGCATTTTCAGCCCATCGTCGTCAGCATCATAATGGATGTATAATGTCTCTATGATATCGAACATCCGTACAGAAAATCTGATTTGTAACTAAATGCCATCTGACCTTCAGTGTGCCACTTTTAACTTTTCTTCTTCCTACAGGCAGCGGGACAGGGGGTGCTCCGAAAACTCCAGCAGCCAATCAAGTAACAGCATCTCCAGTGTGAAGGCTGCGCCTGGAATGTCCTCAAACACGGTCTACAAGGTCACCCAAAGTCACGATAAGAAGGAGGCTACTGTCGGCTCCCACCTGAGCCCTGAGAGAAGAGTGGGACTCAGCGACCGATCGGGAGGACAGACCCCTACGCCAGGAGGGCGAGGCTCTGCTAACGGGGGAATCAATCACAGCCCAATAACCGAGCGCCCGCCGCCGGCCTACGGTCAAGCGATGGGTATTGAGTGGAACAAACCCAACACAGCAGATGTCTTGCGGGCAAATATCGGTGGAACCTCTGCCAAGTTCCAGGGTTTGGGGCTGTACGATCACAAACCGAATCTCTTCCCCTCCTCGATACCCTCCCCAGTCAGTGACGCCAAACTGCCCCCTAAGCAAAGGTCTCCCAACGGCCAATTCTTCAACAAACTCCTGTCATCCAACTCTAAAGACAGGGACACCTACAACTTCCGGAGGACTCCGTCTCCTCACAGCTCACCCTGGGGAGGACCGGACCTTTCTCCAACTGAGCCGGAGAGTCAGCAGAGTCCGCCGCCGCCGCTCTCTCCAGTCGGTATAATAAACCGGAAGGACCAGAAGCGAATGACGCTGGGCCACAGCAAGCTGGACCTGGTGAACCAATACAACAAGATGAAGCCCAAGCAAGTGTACAGCCGCTTTGAGCTCAAGGGCACAAATTAGACTGGAAGGCCAACCATCACAGAGGTTAATGTGACTCCGGAGCATTCCTCTGGTATCTTTTATTACAAAGAAAAGACTAAGAACTTGAAAACTGTTCACACTCGGTCTTCAGACCTCAGCCCCACAGGATAATAAGACTCTTGAGGAGCCATTGGCTCTGTGTAGTTTCGGATTTGTGAAACCGTTTATCAAATGAGAGATTTTTCCGTGTAGCGCAGAGTTAGGGCTTTTTTTTTTTTTTTCAAGGTCATAGTTTACCAAACGCAAATCACACTTTTACTAAATCAACTACAGTCACTAATTGAGTAAATATGTTCTCACAAGTAAAACTGAGTTTTAAAAGCTAAACCCCTGACTATATGCTGACGCGTGAAAACCATCGAAAATGTGAATTTTTGGTTTAAACACTCCAGAGGCTTGCGTGGGGGGGGTTTTCTATACGTTTTTATACTCGGCGACATTCCTGAGCAGCAATTTTGAATTCTTCCT
>VVHJ01052584.1:19856-30285 GCA_015107715.1 Tylochromis polylepis
GGGATGGTGCTGTTATTGTGCTTTTTTTTTTTTTTTTTCTATAATAATATTTGTAATAACAGGGCTGAAGAATTGTTCCTCCATTGAGATTTTTCTCACATTGAGTGAACATTTATGCTGCGTTCGGATGGAAACTTAACTAATGCACATGTTTGACTGACTGGATGCCAGCTTGGGGTCCAGCAGTCAGCTCTGAACATGGCGATGGTTTAAAAAAGCAGATCCTCGATACTAATACCGCTGAAATTCCACAGGCCCGCAGATCACTTCGTTGCATTTCACATTGTGACGCGACTTCCACAGTTCTTACTGGAGAAGCTTGAATCTGAGGTTGTTTTTTGTTTCATCTTTTTTCCTCGTTAAGTAAATGAAGGGATCAATCGGTCACCTAGCAAAAAAAAAAAGAGATTTTTATTCCGACAGTCGACGGTTTCAGCTCTGTAAACGAGTCGAAATGAGAAGGAAGCGTGCCGTATACGATCACCAAGTAAAAAATATTTCAACATCTTAAAGTCGAGCTTTTTTAATATGGGAAAAGTTCAGATGTAAGATCAGTGTAAAAGTTCAAATCCCTCAAAATGTCCCTTTTGCATTTTTACAGTCAGGACAATGAAAAGCTTTGAGAATGTTGAAAACAACTGGCATATCATTATTGTTTCATCATTATTAAGTGAATCAATCAATCATCTACCAAAATAATGACGACTGGTCAGTTGGACATGCGCATACTGACAGTAATCTTATATCGAGTCACAAACAGTAAAGTGAAGTTTGGTGACCTTTCCATCTCCATCCGATCTTTGCTCCTGGGAGTTGGACAACGCGTGCCTTGATCATCCTGCCTTAAGGTTTACTGTCGCATTTTCGACAAACTGTCTCCAGCGGCCTCGGTTAGCGTCGGTCACGGTTTTACTTTCTTCGTCCAGCACAGGGAGCAGTCTGTGTTGTAAACAGCAGAAGCGCTGCTAGGATGTTTCGTGGTGCTCGTTATGTTCTGGGAAAGTATTTCGGGGGGGGAAACTATGAGCTGCAGGGCATTTTGTTTACATCGGATGAGATGACGATGCTTTTTATTATCTGTGTCGAGAATCTACATTTGCATTCCTCAGCGACGTCACGACTTTCGCTTTCCTCGTAACGGAGGCTCGTTCCTCCCGCTGCACAGTTTTACAGTGCACGCAAACTTGTAGATTTGTATATAAATGAATAATGATCGTCTTATGTTTGGTGATGAATAGCTATTATGTTCTTCATCACTGTGCAACGCAGTGATCCCTCCTCGGTGTGGAGCAGCAGACAAGGACGTAAAATCACCCTAAGCAATAAGGATTGATACTGATCGATAGTTGTGATGTGTGCGGCTCATTCAGTGGGCACTTTCTGTTTTTATTTGCCCTCAAATCAGCCGGACATTTGATTTATTTGTATATGTTTGCCTATGTAATGTACATTATACTGTATATAGTACATGAATGGACTGCCAGGAAGTTGGGTCATTGTTTAGAAAAACACTCTTCAACTTTATTTTTACAGTTTATTTACTGGAGAATGTGAACTTGAAGTTAATTTTCTGTGTTTAAGTTGGTTTTGATTTGTAAGATGAACAAAATTTAATAAAAACATGAAGGTAAAGTTGAGTTCAGTGTTCATTTTTCCATAAAGCAGAGTAAAATGATTGCTGCCTGTGTTTAAGAACGTTTTGATGTGAGCCTCTGAGCTCAGTCTTGTGGAAACGTCACTATAATACAGCATAAACCAAATGTATATTTGCACAGATTAAAGAGTAATGACGGCTACCTTATGAACTAATGTTGGTACAAACATTCTGACTAAATATGCATCTTTTTTTTTCTTTTTTTTTTACTGTTTCTTTAATTTTGCTTGATTGTCAAACTTGGCATTCACAGACCAGAAGATCATTTTGTCCAAACGTCCACTTTTGTGATGGTGAGAGACAGGAGGGTGCTGGAAAAAACACAGTTTTACTTTCTTCCTGATATCGTGTTTCACAACGAATCAATCATTTTGGGGTTGCAGGGATATTGGCAGTCCATGTCAGCTTAGCTGATGAGCTGATGTGTATTGCCCAAATGGTTGCTGAAGGTTGCTTGGGTGAAATTAGCTGCACCAAAATCCTCTTTGTGATTGCTTTGGTCACTTGCAGGTTGCTGCGGTCGCCTGCAGTTTACATGGAAGATGCAGAGTTGTCTGCAAACACTCGTCATTTACTCCCCAAACTGCAGTGAACCTGGAAACTGGGAGTATTTGCCTTCAGAGTAAAAGTTGCCGTGGCCCCTTTGACCAGCGAATTTCAGCAGGCACGAGTAGCTGAGTGTTTGCAGACAGGTTGGTGTCTTCCATGCAAACTACGGGCAATCGGCACTGGCAACCAAAGTAACTGCAACAAGGGTTTTGGCGCAGCAACCTCCAGCAACCACTCACCATAGCAACCAGTGGTTACTATGGGGTCACTGACTGGTCTCTAGGCCTGTGTGACTGGGGCATACCTGCTCCTGCCTCTGCAAGCTGCTTGTCAACCATACCTCCACCCGTACTCCTCCTTCCATACTGTTCGTGTTACTTCTGATTTAATCAGTGTCACGTCTGTTGTCACTTATCCATGCTCTGTTCTTTGTGGAGGTAATGGGTGTCAGGTAAATATTCTCCTCCAGCAGCCCTTTGAGTGCCGCAGAATGTCCTCAGACGATGGAGTTCGAACGATGTTCCTGTACTTCCACAGGAGTTCACCAGGGCTCCCTACAGATTGAATTTCTTGTGCACCGTCGCTAAAACAAAAACAGAAAGTATTCTGAGTATTCCTAAAAATTTGACAGCTTTTGAATGCTCCTTCTGTCGTAATTACGAACTATGAGTGGGTGACAACAGGAGCAGGTTGCGGCCTGTAGCAGGTCAGCGGAGTGAGAATGTTGCAGCCATGTTTAAACCTGTGTGTCCAAACATAGGCTCGGTCTTTCCCACTGGGCCTCAGCACTGAAGGTTTTCCTGTCAGGAAGTCCAGACAAGGGTCTGGGTCACAGGACAAACAATGTAAGTCAATGGAACAATATGTGAACAATGGATCGTCCAAGAAATCTGTCCCAAAAGTCCCTAAAATGGAACAGAAATTCATAATTCCCGAGACAAACACTGAGACTAAAATATCTCTTTGCGTGCAGGAAACGAGCGCACGAGCCGCCGGAATGTTGTAAAGCTGGCCGACTAACATAAGTACGCTTTAATTTGTCATGCAGTCGAAGTTTTGGAGCATCGTGATTCAATTAAATTTTTTTGATTTAAAAAATTGATTTTCAATCTGACCTAAGAAAGATTAAAGGTGGAGGTGTGACCTGTGGTTTGCATGGCAGATGTTGTTTAACATTCATCGTGGTTTATTAGAGTCACTGCGTGCCTGCTCACAGCCCAGCCTTTGTTTTTTTTAACTGTCAGCTACACTCGATGAACTCATGGCTTTAAAAACCTGCTTCACGGCTCTCGGTAATCTGGGTCCTGCCAGCAGTGAAGTTTCTGTTTGGGCTGTTGTTCAGCTTTGCTTTGTGCTGATACTCAAACACTGTATGTGCATCTTTAATGTCATAGGGATTTGTGTGAGTGTGCAGGACTGTAACCTAAGGTTTCTATTATTAACTGGTCAGAGTAATGCAAAAATAACAAGTAACAAATTACTTAATTACTCCCTGGAGAAAGTAACAGTAATTAGTTGGGTTTTTTTTTTTTAAAAAAGCAACAAGTAGTTTTAACACATTACATTTTTGAGTGAGAATCCCAAACACTGAAATAATGTTTAATGAGCCTGATAACACAGCTAACCTTCATAACACCTGAATGTTTGTAGAACTCACCTGTTTAAATTGTATTCAGGCTTAAAGTTTGTGACTGGGGGTGTGGTCTCTTTGACTGACAGGTGGCTGTAGCTGCTAGCTGTGTGCTAGGCTTCACCTCAGCTAACTGGAGTCCTGTGTTTGTGCTGCTGGAGCATTTTTGATGCCATTATCTGACCAATAACATGGCTGCTGTGAGGTTACTGTACTAAGAGTGTTGGTGAGTGAAACTGTGGCATTTTTATTTGGATGTCACTGAGCAGGTGTCTGTTTGATGCACCTGTGCATGAAACTAATTTCTGAATATAAAACTGTATTTTGTTCTCCTTCTGCACATGCCTGCATACATCAGGAACATCATTATCCTGGTTGCTGATTACTGCACACGTGATTGGATCATTGAGCTTATCTTGTAAACCTTCCTTTAGTACAGGGGTGTCAAACTCCAGTCCTCGAGGGCCGCTGTCCTGAAACTTTCCCATGTGTCCCTGCTGCAACACTCCTGAATACAATTAGTAGGTCATTAGTAAGAGTGTAGATCCTGACTGCACGCTGAGGAGGCGATTCAGCCATTTGATTCATGTTACAGCAGCTCGTGAGTGAGTGAACATGGTGCAATAAAAGTACTTTTAGAAGTACATTTTTCTAAACACTTACAGTTACTTAAATTTACTTGAGTAGGGTTAGGGGTCGCCACCTCAGCATGCAGTCAAGTTCTAGACTCTTACTAATGACCTACTAATTGTATTCAGGAGTGTTGCAGCAGGGACACGTGGGAAAGTTTCAGGACAGCGGCCCTCGAGGACTGGAGTTTGACACCCCTGCTTTAGTATCTCTGTGGCCAGGAGATGATAACGGAGTTAAGTTAGTCTGGTAAAATTCAACTTCCAACTGCTTAAATGATTTAAAAGAGACAAACTGCAGTTGCATGCACCTTTTTCATTTAGCTGGACCTGTATCTTATATGCTTTAAGTTGACTGGTGCGCTCAGTTTCCTCGTTTGCATAGTTGGTTTCAGCCTTGCAAAACGCCGGGAGGAGAAGTTTGGTTGACAGTGTGGATGACTCAGGCATGAGAAGTGTTACAGAATCCAGTGACAGCACTCGAGTGTGAAACACGAGCAGGGAAGCTCGTGTTGCCTCATCTACCCTAAAAACCACCCATCAGGGTAAAGCACTGTTACTAAGGGCTGCTTAAGTAGTGGTTGTATTTCAGGGCTTTAGTTCTGTCCAAGGAGATAAAAATGACCACAAAATATCAGAAAACTGATGCGAAATAACTACAAAGAGACTGAAAACAAGTAGCACAGGGGAAATTAACCTCATTCTTTAACCATGTGCTCAGTTATAACAACACCCAGCAATTAAATCAGCGGTAAACAAATATTAGTCATCTCTCATTCTGCTGCCTCCACGGAAAGCCTTCTCTTTATCTTAATTTCCTTTATCCAACGCGCTCTTCAGGAGCTTTTGGAGGAATTTCCATTCAGCTGCGTCTCACTTTTTACACCAACAGTATAAAATAAATAAATCGCACAACGAGTGTTTATGGCACTTTTGTTTTTGAGCGTTAGACATTTGGGATTTCATGCTGGGCCATCAGAGGAGCCTCTGATTACAGGAAGTCACCTCTTACAGCTGATTATAATCAGCTGATTGGAGGTGACGGCGCACTGAGGAACGCAGAGCAGTCACCAGCTGGACTGAAAAAGAAAGTGTGTTCATTTTTTAAGGCTGTGAGCCCTTTTGTAGCTTTGACACCAGTTTATATGCCACCTAACGAAGGACGTGTTGCCCTTTTCCCACCTGATTCACTTCCCAGATAAAAAGAATAAATAAAAAAATCCCAGCCAAACCTTCAGTGGCTTCGGAAAGTGTTCAGACAGGTTGGTCAGTGCTTAAATAATCTTTTATAGAAAGTCCTTCCCGCCCCCAATAATTATCTTAGATTTATGTGGAGATGTTTTAAAAGGGCTTTAGTTTGCTACTTAAGCTTTTTATTAATGACTGATCATTACTTGCACTGAACTATTTTGCCCTGTTTTAATGGCGCTCTTGCTGAAGTAAAAGATGCCACGTGCAGACACGTCGCTGTTAACAGATTCAGATTGGTGACTCTGGCTGAGGAGCCGCAGAGCACATGTGCTGATGCTTAAACAGGCAGTAGCTGTGATGTAAATCCTGAAGCGAGCTGTAGCAGTAAGAACTGCAGCGCGTCCTGTTTAAATGATCCAGCAGCATTTCCTGCAGCTGCACACTGGAGACCGGCCCTTTGTGCGTGCGTTATCTTCAGGATGCAGCGCTCTTCCTGCTGACTCCGTCTTCTGTAACAGACCTTCGGGGTGTTCGGCGGATGACTGCGTGCAGTCCATCGAGGGCTGTTCTGAAATGTTTTGTCCCCCGACTCCTTCGGGGGTTTTCTACGTTTGTTCTGGTGCTTTGTCCTCGCAGCATTTTGGAGCAGGTGTGAACTCTGTTCAGGATTACAATTCAGACTCGCAACAGTGGTAAACAACACAGCATTAATGTCTGATCACTTAACTGAAACCCTGAATAATGAATAATCTTTAAATTAAAAAGGAAAAATCTCCATGTGGATTTAACTGAGGAAGTGGGTCAGATTAATTCAATTCAATTCAATTTTATTTACACAGCGCCAAATCAAAACAACAGTCGCCTCAAGGCGCTTTATATTGTAAGGTAGACCCTACAATAATACACACAGAGAAAAACCCAACAATCATATGACCCCCTATGAGCAAGCACTTTGGCGACAGTGGGAAGGAAAAACTCCCTTTTAACAGGAAGAAACCTTAGATAGAAGATCAGCTCATTCATGTTTCAGCTGTTTTGGGGTTTTTTTAGAAGACAGTTCTCACAGCTGTTCAATAATGAAAGTAAGAGCATGTCCACATGTATGATGAAGAGCACTCAGTGGACTGGGCCCAAACAGCTGTGTAGCCTTAAAAGTGAAGCTAATTATGGAAAAAAGGCAATTTGCATGGGAGCATAAAGATTAGTCTCTGGAGCGATGGATGAAGGTCATGTGATCTGGAGTTGCTTCTGTCGGACACTTCCAGAGATCAGCTGAGTGCTGGAGTATAATTGCAACGTTTTTCCATCATTGGATTTCTTCTTTCTTGATGGCACAGCGTTTTTTTGTTTGTTTGTTTGTTTGTTTGTTTTTAAATCTTTATTTAACCAGGAAAGAAATATCCATTGAGATTAGAAAATCTCTTTTACAAGGATGTCAAGATAAGAAGCAGCACAGTGTGCAAAGTGCAAAACAAGCCAATTTATATACAAGTGCAACAATGTATAAAATTATTCCCATTTACCACAAAATGTGACGCGATAAAATTCATTACAACATTTAAAACAATTCCAAATTCCAGCCATTTAAATTTCACAGGTACAGTTGATGACTAAAACCTCGGTCAGTTTTTGTTTAAAACTAGATAACGGGATAAGAGATTCCAACCTCAACCTGAGCTGCAGATCATTCCAAGACCACGGGCCGAAATAAGACAGACTTAACTTTCCTGACTTTGTGCTCGCAAGCGGCACTTTAAACCGCAGCCAGCTGCTGGCTCTGAGATTGTAGGTGTTCTGGAGCGCAATGAAATTGGTGTAGATATATGATGGCAATTTTCTTAGAATTGCTTTGTACTTAAAAAAATATAGTAATGCCTCATCCTTCGTAAAGAGTTAAGAATGTTATTATTCGCAAGTAACTGTTCAAACTGGACAGACATAACTGACTCAAACACTTTTGCTAGAACTGAGAGATTTGAAATAGGTCTATAATTGTTCAAATCTGTGGGGTTGCCAGATTTAAGTAACGGAACAACGAAGGCCTGTTTCCACAGAGCAGGAAATGTATTTGAAGCAACTGACAAATTAAAAATGTCAGTCAGTGGCTGTGCAATAATCGGTGCAGCTAATTTAAGTAATAAAGGACCAAGTCCATCAGGCACTGCAGATTTCTTAAGATCCAGTGTCTGTAAAGCATTCAAAACATCAGACACTCGCAGTGGTGTGAAGTTAACATTGGGGTTACCAGATAAATCGATTTGTTTTGATCTGTAAAGTCGTCTGATACCCCAAGAGCAACCTGTGTTGAGTCAAAAATGTGACCAGCCTTTTGGCATACTCCAAAATGACAGCTCGAGCAGTCATCAGGCTCAGAGTATGAAAGAGTGCAGAACTTAACCCCACTGAGAGTCTGTGGGATGTGCTGCAGCGGTCCAACCTTCCCATCATCCATACAACATCTGTGGGTGGAGATAAATGCTGCAACACTGCCTGAGCTTATCAAAATCATGCCCTGGTAATTTAATGGCATCATCAAAGTTAAGGGCGATCCAACAAAATCATAGAGAGTAAACATTTTTTGCCAGACGGTGTATAAGAGGTGACGTTACAAAGTATGATTAAACTGTTGACTGTAGACTGGGCGTTACCGTTTCCTGGACTAGGACCCACTCTGTTTTCGTCTCTGAAGGTTTAACGTGGTATTCGGAGATGGGCCGGGCCGTGGCTGCTTTATCGCGCTGTAGCTCTCACCACACAGTGTGATCCTTTCTATAAAAGCAAACATAACTGTGATGCAATGATACCCAAAATAACAACTGGCTTGTTATAAATAGCATTTGGTCAAACAGGCTTGCACAGTGTTGTGCTGCATTAGATGTGTTTAAGCTGCCTCACCACCAACACAGAACAACAAGCTGCCAAGAATTACAGCCACAAATATGTCTGCCTCTGGTTCTGAGTGAGCCACATCAACATTTTCAGACACAGCCAGTCTTCTAAAGTCTGACTGCTGATGATTTCCTTGTTTTTCTTCTCCGATGGTGCTTCGCCTCCTGTTTTCAGCCTCGCTGCCTGCTGGGGAGTTTCACAACAGTGTTTGCTCACAGGGTAACCCTTCAGAGGTTTTAGCTTTGGCATGTCACCTGAGTTTGAATCACATCTTCTGCTATCCACAGAAACCAAAACTGCAGTTTGCATCAGGCTGTAAATGTGTTTACAGGGAGTCTGTGGGGACTGACTCACCGCTGGAGCCTCAAGTGGACGTTAGAGGAACTGCAGTTTTTGCCTTTTATTTTCAATCACCTCAATTTTATTTTTTTGTGATAAAGTTGGATAATCTTAGCAGAATTATAGATAAAGATTAGTATATGTGAAATCCTAATCTGTAATCGGCTATTAAATATATCTGTCAGATAAATTCAGCGCAAAACCAGATTATTCCCTTTGAAATGTAGTGAAGTATTCAGCACGTGGAAATGCTCGAAGTGAAAGAATGTTTTCTACCACTGAATATTAGCCTCGCAGACACCTTTTATTCTTATTCTGAATGTTAGTGGTTTTAAAAATCAGATTTTGTCAGATTTTGCTGATCTTTTGGAAACTGCTGACTGTTGAACTGTCCTGGAGGACAGTTTGTTGTTGTGTTATTTTATGCAAATAATGTGAGTGTGTGCGTTATGGTGTGTGGTGAAATGGACCTAAATGCAGATGTCTGAAACCAACTGCATAAACAAAAAAACTATCTTCATTCTGCTGGAAACTGACTTTAATGAAAAATCTAAAAACAGGAAACAAAAGTTACAAGAAACAGCCTAAAAAAATCAGGAACTACACAGACTGAGAAAACAGATGATCGGACTGCAACTGTATTTATTCAGAAGGGTGGACTAAACCAAAATAACAAGACATCACCAGGAAGTAAAATTTAAACATGGCAGAGACATAAATGACTATCAAAATAGATTAGATTAGATAGCCTTTATTGTCATTATACAAAGTACAAGTACAAGGTACAACGAAATTGGAGTGCTACTCCCTTTGGTGCTCAAAAATAAATAAATAAATAATATAGAGAAATCAAAAAATATAAACATATAAACATAAAGCCAGCCATAAAATCTACAGTAAAAATAAGAACATTGGAAACTTTCTGTGCGTCGTATGTGTGTGTCTCAGGTGGGTCGGTTTATCGTGTTTTTAGTTTGTTTATTTCGGTGGTAGCTCTTGGAAAGAAACTATCCCTAAATCTGTTTGTCCTTGTTTTATGTGATCTGTACCGTCTGCCTGACGGTAACAGGTCAAACAGCTTTTTGTTTGGATGTGATGAGTCCTTGATAATATTTCCGGCTCTGCTGAGGTAGCGTGTGGTGGCAATGTCCTCCAGGCTGGGCAGAGAGCAGCCAGTGGTCCTCTGGGCTGTGTTGATGATTCTCTGCAGTGCTGTCCTATCTGCTGATGAGCATCCTGCATACCACGCTGTGATGCAGTATGATAGGATGCTCTCTATGGTGGCTCTGTAGAAAGTCACCAGCAGCTTCTCTTCCAGGTTGTTCCTCCTGAGCACTCTCAGGAAGTGGAGGCGCTGCTGGGCCTTCTTCACCACCGCCGTGGTGTTTGCAGTCCAGGAGAGGTCCTCAGAAATCTGCACGCCCAGAAACCTCGTGGAGTGGACCCTCTCCACATAGTCCCCATGAATGAAGAGTGGGCCCGGGTCCTCTCTACTCTTTCTGAAGTCCAGTATGAGTTCTTTGGTTTTGGTGGTGTTCTGAGCTAAAT
>VVHJ01052585.1:0-15671 GCA_015107715.1 Tylochromis polylepis
GTGATGGTGCTTTGCTGGTGACACTGTTGGGCATTTATTCAAAACTGAAGGCACACTGAACCAGCATGGCTACCACAGCATCCTGCAGCAACATGCCATCCCATCCAGTTTCATTTACTTTTTCAACAGTCAATGACCACAAACACACCTCCAGGCTGTGTAAGGGCTATTTGACCAAGAGGGAGAGTGATGGAGTGCTGCGCCAGATGGCCTGGCCTCCAGTCACCTGACCTAAACCCAGTCGAGCTGGTTTGGGATGAGGTGGACCGCAGAGTGAAGGCAAAAGGGCCAACAAGTGCTCAGCATCTCTGGGAACTCCTTCAAGACTGTCGGAAAACCATTTCAGGCGACTACATCATGAAGCTCATTGGGAGAATGCAAAGAGTGTGCAAAGCAGTAATCAAAGCAAAGGGTGGCTATTTTGAAGAATCTAAAATATAAAACATGTTTTGAGTTAATTCACACTTTTTTGTTTACTACATAATTCCATATGTGTTCATTCATAGTTTTGATGCCTTCAGTGAGAATCTACAATGTCAATAGTCATGAAAATAAAGAAAAAACATTAAATGAGAAGGTGTATCCAAACTTTTGACTGGTAGTGTACATTAGAGTGGAAAATGCTGATTTAAAAAAAAAAAGCCACAGAGGGGAAACAAATAAAAACTTCAGTAAATATATGCAGTAGATATCTGCATATAGTTACGTGTTTTTATGGTCTGTCTTTTCCACACGTGACTCAGACAGTAGATACACACGATGTTGAAATCAGTTTCTGGTCACAGAAGAAAAAAGAAAACCAGAGACTTGCATTAGAACGGGAAATGCTTTTTTTTTTTTTTTCAAAAAGCCACAAAGGGGAAACAAATAAAACTTTTAAAAAATCAGATAAAGAAAGCTAGTGAAACACTGAAGTTTAAAGAAAGGGAAGTGAAACCTGAGAAAGAAACTCGTCTGTCATCAGGAAAGAGAAGATAAAAATTGAGAGGTTTATAATGCAAGCCAGGAATTAAGAGAAACACTGCATCATTACATGAAAGTGACACTGAGACTGTGGGGGGAAAAGAGGGCGTCAAGTGCAGGATCATCTTTGTTATTCCACACCCATGCTTTGGTATATGAGTGCTTTACCTGCTCGACCCGTTTCATACCCTGTCAGGCTGCTTTGCCCATGATAATAATAGAGCGACAGCTCTCTGTCACGCCAACACCTGGAGATGACAGCTCGCAAATACGACATCATTTACTCTTTAAATACATAAGAAGTGTCTGGCAGCTTCACACACCACCTCTACCCGGTAAAGAAAAGTGTAAAGGAAAAAAAAATAGAAGAAAAGATGACTGGACTGAATTTTTAAAGATGTTTGAAAGCTTAAAGTGTGAGAGAAAAACAATTCATAGTGTGAGCTTATTTTCACCAAATAAATTAGAGTGAACTAGTTTGTTTGAAAAACACGTGTTTCTTTTTTTCGTTCTTCTATATATGTATATGTGCGTGTGAGAGAGAGCATGGACATGTGAGTTGATAAGAAAGCTAAGCTCTGTTGTGGGTGTGTGTAAGGCTGTCTTGTTGTCACACTCCCTCTCAGGTCGGTTGTAAACCCTGTTGAACCTGTTACCGCCTGAATACCTACAACACTGATTTTTCTGAAGCAGTAGGCAGTTCTGACTGGCTTCTAATAAGGATTTAAGCAGAGACACATTTTACCTTTGGTGTATCATTCTGTTACTCACCTTTGGACTATAAACAGACTTTCCTTATCCTCGGATGACTTGGACTTTAACCTGATATTTCCTGTTTATGCTCAAATACTGGACTTACAACCATCATCACTGCAAGGAAAAATAAGGTGACTGCGTCGCTATGAACCTGCTTCTTTAATTCACTTAAGCGACACATTGTCCTTCAGGCCTGACAGTATCCCCATTACTTCTAGTGGGTCTGTTTAAAATTGGAGTCTCGACGTGCAAAAGCTCTGACTGTTTACATCTGATTGAGCGGAGGCAGCTCTTGTAGCAGCATATTTGGACAAGATGATGGAAGAGGTGTCCATAGTCAGTGCGTACGATGCCCATGCAATTGAGCAGATGAGCGAGGAGGAGATTTTTGCCTGTTTAGAGTCTGAAACAGGACCTAAATTCACAGTAAGACTTTCTTTCAGTTTGTGCACTTAGTGACAACAGCTGAGCTATTTTTCTTGATAATTCAGCAGTGAAGTAGTAGAACATGAGTCTACAGTTACTCAAGTACTGTCCTTGAGCAGATTTGTTCTGCCTATGTGTATTTCAGTTTTTAGATGTCTACATTTCAGAAGAAATATTACACATTTGGCTGGTCTATCCAACAAGGCCCTACCTTTAATAACCTACGACAACAAAATTCTTCTTACTTGTTAATGCATATTAACAATCTATTAATATAAATGATTATGTTAGTGGATTGTAACACTCACACACTCAGTTCAAGTTGCAGATTATCCTTATTTGAATGTTGATTAGAAGCAAAGCATTAAATGGGTGTAGTGCTGCTCTCAGCTTGCCTTTACAGGCCTGTTTGGGTTTGATCTTTACAGTATTTCTACATCTATTTCATGAGCAACTGGCTAAGTGGTAGCTGCAAGTACAGTCATAACACATAAAACATTCCTTTGGATGTTTTATGGATGGATTTTAATTTCAGAAAAAAGGGAAATGATTTCTGGTTGTTCATTTTAGATATCTGAGATATGGAAATTGCCATTTCAGACTTAAAAAAAAAAAACCTTCCTTCTACTATTATTCCCTCAGGCATTCTAAAATGATCATTTCCCCATGTGCTTATTTTATCTTATCTTGGTGCTATCTCCTTCTGTATCTCTTTCTTGGGCTCGTTCTTGATTTGTCATGCTCATCCCTCATCCGGCACAATATCTGTTTGGAGGAGATAGCTTTCTTCAGCTCAGTCAAATATGACAGTTTTTCTACATTGTTATATTTAGTGTATTTTGACTCTCTGCCATTAGGTACCAACAAAGAAAGCTAAACTGAAGGAGTGCCGGCTTCAAATAATGGATGATGAAGAAGACACTTTGGACAAATATGTGGTGGGGGATCTTTGTCTCTAAAGTCAGTCCTAGCATTCTTCTTTTGCTATGATGAGCGCTAGGATCAGCACATGTTCAAGTTATTTTCTTATTCTTTTTGTCTTTTTTGTCTTTTCTTTTTAAATGCTGAGACTTTGATAGATTATCTCTGTGGTTTGCAGAAGGAAAACCGTCAGCTTCAGCAGGCCAGCCTTCGTCTGGAGCAGGAAAATGACAATCTGGCCCACAAATTGATCACCAGCAAGGTAGCCCTGAGGAACGCTCTGGACAAGGTACAATTAATTACTGCCCTTTTCAAAAGGGTAGAGAAACCCCACAGGAAATGAATAAAGTGTAACTGTAATAGAATAATATATTTGGCATTCATTTTACATTTCATTAGAATAGCACAGCGCTTTTGTCTTATTGTATTATTATTAACTTCTGGTATTGTGCATGCCCCTGCAGTTATATGCGACATCAAGATAAAAGTTTCATTCACGATGAAAGAGTAATATCCTGAGTTGACTGCTGCGATTGTCTGTTTGCAGGCGGAGGACAGAGTGGACGAACTAACCAAAGACCTTATGGAAACCAGACAGCAACTGCAGACCACAGAAGAGGAGAAAAGACGGAAAGAGGAAGAAGCTGCCATGGTGAGATTTAAGTTATTCATGCTTCCTCACAATCATTAGAGATTTTGATATTTAACCGCAGGCATACGTGAGTGAAGGAATGTTATCTTTCATTATAGCTGAAGGAAGTGTTTCGGAGAGAAATAGAAAAGGCTGAGCAGAAACTCAAAAGGTCGTCTGGTATCATTGCAGACTACAAACAGGTACAGAGAGTTTCTAAAATCACTGCATTTCTTCTGCTGATGTTTTGCTTAATTATGTTAAAGTCATGATCTTTGGCTCAGATCTGTTCTCAGCTGACAAACCGCCTTGAAAGCCAGCAAGCCGCCCACACAGAGGAGATGGATTCACTTAAGGTGAGGGTAGCACTCCTCCTTTGGAGCTTTGCTGTCATCTCTTCTTCTTTTATCTCTCCTCTTACCTCCGCCGTGCTTCATCTCAAATCCTGTTGTTGTATAAAATTCTTTCAACCTTTCTATTAACTCATCAGTTACTGAACTTTTTCATCAGAGATTATCTATTACATATGTCATGTTTGAGAGAAAAAAATAAGTATCATTTCATTCTTGTCACACTCTTTTTTTTTCACATTACAGAGTGCAATAAAAGCTTGCTCCCACTGTCAACACATTGTGAATTCAGATGAACCATCCGATATAGATCGGGACTCAGAAACGGCACCGCAGATGGAAGATCAAAAAGTGACTGAACAGGGCATGGAGGAGAAGGATGAAGGCCCCACGCTGGAGGAGCAGAGGAGGAGGGAGCAGGAAAAGGAGGTCCTCAGGGCTCAGATTGGGGAATTGGAACAGGAGCTGGTCCAGACCAAACTCCAGATGGTGGAGGCCACGTGCAAAATCCAGGTAAGACCAGTGAATCAGACCAAACCATTCATAGATGCTGACCCATACAACACACGTATGTTTTGAAACTCTAAGCATACATATCTTGATTAAATCTCTGACCTTCACAAATATCTGCAAGCATGTAAACAAAACATGCACAATGAAGGTTTTTAAAAAACCTGGTAGGCTAATATTTATTGGAAATTATCCGTGTTTTGCAAATAAAAGGACATCTGGATATATGTCAGCCAATAAATAGCAACAAAATGCAGCAAAGTAATGCCAAAGAGGTTTGAAATGGTTTTGTTATAACGTCTGTCATATAATTTAGCCACCAGAGAGCAAGTAGAGTTTTACAAAGTTTTATAAAATGTCTCTTTCAGTATGCATCTTGGTCACAGTTAAGAAAAATCAAGGAAGATCTGGATAAATATTGGCTGCCACCCATCCAGCTGTCCATCCATCTATTTTCTTCTGCTTATCCAGAATTGGAGTGAGGTGGTAGCAGGCTAAATAGGGTCTTTCTTTCCCCACTCCCACTTCCTGCTTGGGGATACTGAGCCAGTTACAAATATGATGAGATTTATAATCCTTCCACCATGTTCGAGGTCGGCTCTGAGGTGTCTCCCTGGATAGATGGATAGATGTGGCCGGAAAGCCTGATGGGAAGGTTCCCAGAAGGCATCCCGATTAGCTGCTCAAACAACCTCACCTGGTTTTTTGAGCATAAGGGGGGATCAGTGACATTCCATCTATCCATTCTCTACCGCTTATCCTTTTCAGGGTTGTGGGGGGGCTGGAGCCTATCCCAGCCGTCTCAGGGCGAGAGGCAGGGTACACCCTGGACAGGTCACCAGTCTGTCAGTGACATTCAATAATAAAAATAAATTGATGCTTTTATTTTAAACCGGTCATTAGCATGATTGTGAGCTCTACTAGTCTACTGCTGCATTAAATCTGTTTTTTTATAGGGAATATGTTGACACCTGACCTCTAATAAAGCTGATATGAAGCATTTTTTTTAACTAAGCATAAGCCCCTGAAGACAGACAACAGGACCAGGTTCTGAGATATTGCCGCTGTTCCAGTAAAACAGGTTTGACAACACTGGAAAGTGAAAGTGACAAAGAAACATTTTCAGGAAGAAGTAGCAGAAAACAGAGACTTCAAAAGCTGACAGGAATTACCCTGGATCATTTTTGAAGTCATTTGCTTCATAAATAACACAGAAATAACATATTGGGATACGGAAAAATCCTGAAGAATACTTCAAGATTTATTACTTATTACTTTATTACTTTTAAGTATTAAAGTCCTTTAATTACGTATTTGGCATGCTTAAAATAGGCATATAAATAAATGGCGTTACGTCAACAATATATTATCATATTTCTATCATATTTAATACATAAGCTTTCGTGAGCATTTGAGACTTCTACATCATCTGTGTGATTTGTTTTTTTTCCTGAAAAATTTAAATAAATTGTGCAAAAAATGCTTAATGTAGCAAATACAATGCAAATTAAAACTTGCATATACATATTTTTTTTAAATCGGTCAGAAGGTTTGGTAAACACTGCAGTTTCGAAAAATTAGAATTTTCTGACAATTGTTTCATGGTTCAGGATTTACAGGGTTAAAATAATTCATAATGGTGTCCAGTTAGTGGATAATTTAAAAGTATGCTTTGCTCATTGTATTTGTAATCATACATACATATTTACAGTTTGTTTTTGTTTTTGTTTTTTACATATTTACAGTTAAATGCAGGTATAACTCTGACCTAAAATAGATTAAAAACTTAAGTGTTAATTTACTGATAATGATACGAATTATCATCATTATTTAAAAGTATTTTTTTGATAATGTAAAGACAAAAAACATCAGTGCATATTGAAAAAATCTTGGTAAGTATAGTAAAATCTATTGTACAATGCAGTATTTGCAGTCAAACATCTGTGTTATCCTCATGCAGGAGCTGGAGCACCAGAAGGGAATCCTGACCAGTGATCTGCAGGAAGCAAAGAACAGCTGGATCAGCAAGGCCTTCACCTCTCTGCGGACCTCCAGCGGGGGGCTTCACAGTCTTAACATACACAAAGACGGGACTCACACAGTGGGTTGGAACCCCCACAGTGCCTCCCTCTCTGGATGGAGCCCCAAGAAGCTATCGTGGCCTCACAGAATCAATCGAGAAAATGTCTGATAGCTTATACTGTGAATGCGCAGATGACATAAAATTGGACACTAGAGGGGGGTTATACCTCTGCTGAAATATTACTTTATTGCCCGAGTGATAACCCACGATTGTATATACAGAATGATTTAAACCTGTAGCTGCTGATTCTTAATTTGTGCACTAGATGGCAGTCAACACACCAAGAGCTGAGAGTACCAGAGAGCGCTGGCAGTTGATATCAAGCAGGGACTTTCTCGACTTTTTGCCGCTTTGCTGATTCTCTCTTTACTGATACGTTTCTTTACACATTTGTAAATCCACGCACCCTGTGAGTCGCCTAGAGACCAATCTTTCATTTGTGCCATAAATGCAAAAACAAAAACCACTCAAGTACCACTCAAAAAAATAAATAAAAAAAAATTCTCTTTTATGACGTAAGGAAACCAGACTTGCTGTTCCTCTTTCATTTTGACCTCTGGCTTTTAAGTGCTGATCAGCTGCGAGACGCTCAAACACACACGGGAGGCGAGACTGTGAGGCAGGTTGTTATAGCTGTGCTTTGACACAAAGACAGGTGTAGATCTGCAAGAAAAAGGGCAAAGGACGAGGGAGTAACAGAAAAGAATAGCATTTAACTTGGACGGGGGTTGGGAGTTGACTGTAACATTTCTAAAACTACTTTGAAAAACTGCTCTTGGTGAATAATCACTCCTCTGAAGCAATGAGGGCTGCAGTATTTGGTAGTGGCTATATCACTGTGATTCTACTAATTAGCATTCTTGGAAGTCAAGCACTGGACCTGCTGAGAGCAACTGGAACATCACACAGTGAGTGCTAGTCTGAGCTTGACTATGTGTTTCCCACCTCCACTTATTCTTTCGTTCTTTCTTGTTATGTTATAATATTATACTCAGTGTTTATGTTCTGCACTCGGTGACTAAATTCAGCTTTTCCCTGTCAGATCCCCTCTCCACTCCCAAGGTGCACTGCTGGTGTTCGAACTATCCGAATGCGACCCTGTGCACTTGGCCTAAACCATCCCACTTCCCTACCACGCATTACATTGCCACATACAGGTAAGTCTATGAATAGCTTTAGTGGGTGCTGACCCAAACCACTGACCCCTTTTTAGTAGAAGACGCTCTACTTAACAAGTGACATTAAATAGCTTTTTTTTTTTTTAAATATGTGTTTATGTGTAAATGTTTGTGTTTACCAGTGAGAGACATAGTCAGACAAGCACCAAGGAATGCCATCTCCTCCCACCCGGTTCTTCATCCTCTGAACAGGTACCAGTTTATAACCTTAAGACATCATCTGATACTGGATCTGCATCTAGGAATTTTTGGATATATTCTTGTCTGTTACGAGCAAAATTCCCTGGATCCTGAGACTTAAATCATGCATGGTGCGGGGGGAATTTTCAGTCATGGGGTGATGTTGACCCTTACGTTTGCAAACAGCCGAGAGAAAGGAGAAGAGGTGGTTTCCAGAATTCATGCAACAAAATTTAACTCATTTAGATAAGTTGTACTGTATATATACTGTACCGGAATGATCCACAAACCTGACAGGACAGGATGAGTTTTTGAAAAGCCCATTCGTTTTCTCTCTTTTCTTTTTGTGAATCATTTCAAGTTTGTCTTGTGAGTCTGAGAAAACCAGGGTCTCAGTACATTATGATCTGTGGTTGATTACTAATCCTGAGAATCTCAAGTGCTCGTCATTATGTGAATTCCCCAAAGTTTTCTTTCATCATCTCTCTTTTTTTTTTCAGCTCTGGATCTGCCAGCTGCCCAACCTGAAGCTTCTTACTGACTACATCATCAACATCACAGCAGTTCGTTCTGGAAGAAGCAGCTCCCATCTAACAAACTTCATGCTGGAGGATATAGGTGAGAACTGAAACTACACAGACTGTGGTCAAACTTCACTTAGCTTGATAACCCAATTCCTGTTTTTATCTAAACAGACAAACAAACAAAAACCAATGAGAAAAAAAATCTGTTCTATGTGTGCAGTGAAACCAGACCCTCCTGTCGATGTCCGGGTTTCCCCTACTAATAACAGAAACTTGTTGGTTGAGTGGTCTCCTCCACCTACTTGGACCAACTTGGCAATATTCCCCCTAAAATACCAGATTCTCTACCAGTGGGAAAACAAGGGTACCCGAAGGTCTGGTAATGTAAGTACAATTTTCATCACACCACGTTTGCATAAAAGTGTTGTAACCACAAGTTTTGTAAGCGGCACACCGCATTTAACGCTTACACAGATATCACATGCGCAAGTTCAAAATTACCCAAACTTTTTTAAGCAATCTCAAATTTTTTTTGTTTTTTGTTTTTTGTTGTTGTTGTTCTTTTTCTAAAAAGTTCCCATCATCTACGGCATCCAGTTTTTTATTTAATCATTTCAAGGTTAAATTACTGGACAGTAGCTTTTCTGTTTCCTTTTAAATATTACGAGACTCATTAACTTGACTTCAAGTGTTCAAAATTGTGTGAAAATATTTTTTCATAAACTGTTTTTAAGATGTTGGTCATCTATTTACTGAAACTTTTGTTTAAAGCTTTTAAAAATGTGGAACAGCAACCACTGTAGCTGATTTAAAAATGTGACTGATGATGACAAACACATTTGCATTATTGCTAAAGTCTTCCATTCACACGCATGAAACAGTGTTTATGATTCATGAGCTATTTATATGTCCTTTACTTTGCTTTAATATGTGACTTAAAGTAGCCAGTATCTTCCCCCACAGTGCTGACTTGTAGCCTCCTGGTGTTAACTATGTGTGTTTTTAAATATATATCCTATATTTTCTCCTCCAGCTGGGTCCATTTGAGAACACCAAGGTTGAACTGAAAAGCCTGACCCCAGGGAGGGCATACCTGTTCCAAGTGTGTGCTAGGGAGCTGCTTGGTCTGGGCAAATGCAGCGACTGGAGTATACCTGTGAAGATCACAATACCAAGAAAAAGACTGTAGGGAGTTCTTCTAACTTCCTTTTTTGGTTTACCCATTTCCTGTTAAGCTTGCACTGAAGTAAACAATTTCATTTTCTGTTATTTTAACTGCACAAACAATGCAAACACAAATTATTTATATTTTGTTTTATTTATTAAAGAATATTGTAAATGGATATCATGTGCACGGTTTACATTCCCAGTTTAAATCACTATATTTTTATTATTGTTATTTTGTAACACTGTTGGTTTGTCGAGTCATTTATCACTCAAAATGAATAAAAATAAGGTGTCTGAAGCAAATCCTCATTGTCAGTCAGTTACATTTACCACAAGTGGGGTGACAAACTCAGAGTGTCTGATGCCCAGAGTGAAGGATGGTGGTCTTGGAAGGTGCAAATGAAATCTCTCTGGGCTGTAGGTGCCAGGGCCAGGAATAGCAGAGGAATAATCGGGCCTCTTAGTCCTCCCCTGCATGGTGAAGGACGGATGGCGCTGACGGTAAATATCCGGGTTGGTGCCGTTGTACTTTCCTGGTCCGGGAGTTGTGGCGAGATCTTCAGAGGGAGCGCCAACCTTCCTCCGGGCTGAGAAACTGTAGCTGGCACTGGAGGGTTTGTGAGGAATATCATGTCCCAGGAGATTAGGAAGGCTGTAACTGGAAGATTGAAGAAAAGAGTATTAGGGTTAACAGGAGCACTGTCTATGATGTAAAATGGTAAATCTGGTATTATTCTCTGTTTGATTTCCAAATTCCTCATGCTGTCTTGGGCACCTACTCCCAAGCCCATTCTTCTTTCCTAAAAAACAAAGGAAACCATATTTATCAAAGACTATGGACTTTGTAGGAAGTGGCTGGGGTGGCTATAGCAGGCTGTCCTATCCCCTCTAAGTTTAGGAAACAAAGGAGCTCAGTAAGACTCTATCAAGCAACAACCTCTGAATGACATTCAAAGCAGAAGTGCTTGAAAAGTTGAGGTTCCTCAAATGGCTACTTAAGGCTGACTCCAAAATAGAGTCAGTCTTCCACGTTATACTGTCCAACTATAGAGCAGAAATAAACATAGTTACAGCACAGTAACAGTGGCTACAAGTTGTAATATTAACTCGTGGACACCAGTGTTCAAACCCTCACAATGCTCAAGAAATCTGTGCACAATTTTAGATGAATGAAATTCTAGATTGATACCAAACGCTAACTTGAACTGCGTTTATGGATACTGGAAGGCTTCAGGAGAGGGATCCACAAATCAAAGGGTGATGTCACACCACTTTCATTGACCTTCAATCTACCTCTCCTCCTCGCCTTTACCTGTTGGGTGCTGGTACAGCATCCACAGAGCGGTATCTGGTTCGGGCTCCAATAATGTGTGATGGAGGTCTGCGGTGGCCATTGAGGGGCGGAGCCTTCTCTGGACTGTAGGCCCCTGGCCCGGGTGTCTGGAATTGGTCACCTAACATAAATAGAAACTAGTTTGAAATTATTCCTTTTCTTTAGGAGGAAGATGGATGAAGTGGGTGGATGGACTGATAAATGGATGGAGCTGCAATTCTGAATGACTAATGCTTGTCCAAATACCTGACGTCAATCACACAGGTTGAATGGTCTTTCCTTTTTTATTACCTTTACTTCCTGTGTGCCCTCCTCTGCCCAAAATGGAGTAAGATGGCGTTTCCATGCGGCCAAACCGGGTGACCTTTGATCCAACGTGGTACCTCGGTCCTGGGCTAGAGTCCACAGAGACCACTGCAAACAAAGACAAAAACCATGAAAGTGCTATTCCTTTACTTTAACTGCTCCCACTTAGCATTAAGTGCTTCTTTATAGCACTCCTCGGTCCACGATTGGACCACTGAGGGCAAGTTTAACAGAACACACATAAATATCTGACAACTTACTGGCACTGCTCATACGACTGTGGAAGGTATATGCTGCACTTCTGGGCTTGGTGAAGTCATGGTTGATGTATCCAACTGTAGGGGGCAGGCTGTAGCGTCCAGGGCCTGGGCCTGACAATGAGTAGGTGGAGGCGGAGGAGGATGGTGGTGAAAATGATGCAACAGATTGAGCTCCAAGCAGCAGTATAGCACACCCACCGCTCTTTGGCTCCGGCTGCATCGTCTCTGATGATTTCCATATGGAGCTCTTTGACTTATTTTCTATGGTTATGCATTTTAACCTACTTCCTCTGCTTTTTGGGGAATGGATTCTAAACAAAGTAGAAATCTCAAACAACTATGGAGCAATGACTGAATAATGCTGTGCAAGATTTCATAGCAAAAACAGTTCAGCTATAATACAGTCCATGTGGATGCACACACACACACACACACATACATACATAACCACACATGCAGGCATACGCATTTTTCAAACTGACCTCTTTCTCTAGCAGAGATAATCGGCCGTTTCTTCTCCGCCTCCTCCATAGTCTACCAACCTCTTTCTTCCTTCTTCCCTCTCCTCGGCTTGTCTTATTTGGGTCCACTGTTACTTCAGACACATCCTTTTCTTACTCCTTTTCTTGTGTGGCTCTGTCCAGGTAAGTCTCCCAGGCTGAATTATTCATTATCATTAGGTAAAGAAATCCTATCTTGATTGAGGCCCTGATCTGCACAAACTTGTTGTCAAACTTCTTTTCTCCAAGGTTCCTCGGCAGAAATAGTTTATACCAAATAGACACTTGAAGTGCTCAAATAATTGTTTAGCATGTAAATCTAAAGGTGAAGTGCTCTGCTGAAACAAAATCTTGAAGTGATGTATAATGATCATGTTGGTAATGTGTAATGTAGTTAATTTGTAACACTATTCCAAAGTATTTGGTTACTGTATTGCAGTATTTGTGTTCACTCGTGTATGTATGCTCAAGTAACAGCATCTCAGTGGACATGCTATTAAAGTGGAAGGACCTAGAACAGTCTTCTGGTGCATATTGATATCTGAGCATTAAATATCAAGTTCTTTATTGAACTTGTAAGCATATTTATGTGAGTACAAGTGCTTGCAAATTTCAGAGGAAACTGTCTGCACCTTCAAACAGGGGTTTCTTCTTATTGTCAAGTGGACACAATTTTATTTGAAAAGCCTTACAGGCCCTCTGCAGTATTTACGTACATATTTAACAGCAAAAAAAATGGTGAAAATGTGGCTAGTTTAAATTTCAGAAGTAGCATATAAATAGTCAAAATGACGGAAATTAAGTTAAGTCTGTAAAAAAAAACATAGGCAGGACTGACCAAAAACATCATTCAGATTCAGATAATTCAGATTTCTTGATGTAATTTTTTATCAGTACAATAAATTTCACAAGGGATTAGGAGTTAGACTCCCTTTTATCTGCAAAAGGTTAGAGGACCTTTTCTGATTCCTGTTTTCTGCTGCTATTTTTTTCAAGTCCATTTTCTCAAATGATTTATGCACTTTAAACTACCAGTTTTCGTTTTATTTAAATAAATTATAGTATTTCTTCCAAGACATAAGATTTTTGTCATGGTCCCGGGTTCTAGTGTTGCATTTGTTGAGTTTTTAGTTCCTGTTTTGATTTTGTTATCAATTCAGGTATTTCCAATGTTCTTTTTTTCTGATTTCCCCAAAGTTTCCCGGGCTTGTGTCCATATGTCTTGTGCATTAGTGCCAATGTCCTTCTGTGTCTGTCTGTCTGTCTTTGTGTTTTTTCATCTATTCATCCATGAAGGATGGAGCCCATCCCAGCTGTTACAGTGACCTGGACAGGCTGTCAGTCAATCACAGGATTTTTCGCCAACGAAACATGAAAAAAGCACAAACACAAACCATGGCATCAAGACTTAAAGTGTCACTGCATGAGTGGCTTTTTGTTTCAGCTTATCTGTTAATCTGGTTCCTGTTTTACTTTGATAAATCACATTCTCATGTGTCCTGATTTTATTTTCTTGCTTTTGTTTCCTTCCTTGGTGTTTGTCAGCCCCTCCATCATGGCTGATTGTGTCTACACGTGTCCTGTCTGTTGTGCTCACTTGCTCATGGCCTCTGAATTTGCCTGATGATTTGGATTCCAAAAAGTCTTGCCTTGTGTCCAGTATCAGGTCCTCAGTACTGTGCAAGGAGAACCACAGCACATCAGTACATTAATATTTATATTTAACTTATAAAAGGTTGTGTCAGTGCACAGGAGAATAATGGATTTACAGCCACAATTTCCATATCACTGCGGGCCACTGTGGCTGCTGAATTAGCACCTAGACACCATCTGAAAAGTGTCAGCTGTGGCAGAAGTTCTGAGTAGGATTAGCATTTGGCATGCACATAGAGATGCCCATTGTTGAAATTCAGGACTCTGGACTCTGGATGCAGAGGTAACTACAGGCTTGAGAGCAGAGCCATGACAAAGAAGAACTCCATACTAGTTAAATATTAAGCACTGCTGACTGACTGCTCACAGGCAGAGTAACAAGATACTGCTTGTCAGAGGAAGATGAACTCACAGCATGACAGAAAACACAACCAACGTCTCAGGTTTCCCAGATAAACACTGACACCATGTAACAAGTAGGGATCAAAGATGTTGTTGAGATCTAACATGGATTTCATTGGTTCAGTGGAGACATAAGCTTTTTATTGCTTGCTCTGCACTCTTTCACATGTGGTATTTGGTAGATTATACAGCCAAGAATCAAAGGGAAAACAATAAGATGTGGTAAGAGACAGGACCACTACTGCATGCCACTTTTTGTTTTTACTCTCAATCATTGACTGTCATGCTCCATGCACGCCACACCTGTTTCTGCTTGTGAACATTTTTATTTTGCACACCTAGTCATTCTGACTCATTTAAGGTGTCTTTCTTTTTTAATGGATGTTGAATTATTGTAGGTTTGTGCTGCTTGACACCTTCATCGTTATTCTTGAATGCTTGGCATTTTACAGCCCAGCGTGGTTGATGCGCATGTTTAATATGTGTAGAACTGAAGGCATCTGCATGAAGTGCACAAGGTTGTCCAAGTCTTTCTACACCCAGGCCAAGTTTCCAAATATAAGATAGGTACTGTACTGCTTTGAAGCAATTATAGGATAAACCAACTCATTTCTTTCTAGTTAGTTAGTTTTTCTGAAATATTTTACTTCCACTGAACTGTTCATACTGGTGAAGAGGTGGCTAAAGACAAACCTTTTTCCCCTTCAGTTCAGTCTGAGTCGCCCTGTTCTTTTATAAAGTTTCATCTCAGATTTTTTCTCTGATTTCACTATTTTAATTGTATTTACAGAATTTTCATTTTTCTTTTAGTAATCAACGTCCCTTTATTTGTAATCTTTTTATATACGTACACCCACTTTTTATCCCGTTCATGTCAGCTTCAACCTCTAATAGTTTTTTTCAGTCTGGTTTTGTTCTTACTTGCACCAGATTATATAATTTTTTATTGTGATTTGCTTTGTATAGTCCTCAACATGTTATCATTTCTCTGTTACTCCTGCTTTTAACTTTCCTAATACAATCCATCCATCCATTTTCTTCCACTTATCCAATTTAGGTCTGTGGGGGCTGGAGCCTTTCCAGCAGGGCAAGAGGCAGGGTACACTGAATAGGTCGCAGGTTCGTCACAGAGCTAACACATAGAGAAAGTCTCACATTTATGCATTGGTCAAATTAGACTCACCACTTAGTCTAAAATGTATGTCTTTGGGACTGTGGGAGAAAGCTGAGACTAAACTGGAGAGCACCCATACAGGCACTAGGAAAACATGCAAAAACAGACAAGGGCCCACGCTGGCTAGTGGATTAGAAACTAGGATCTTCTCGGCACGAGGCGACGATGACACTGAGCCGCTCTTGACTAATAGCTACTCTGTATTCTCGTCAGTCCATCAGCCTCCACTGCAAAGTACTTTGGGTCAGCTCCATTTTCACCTCTTATGCATTTTGTAGTCAACATGATATGTTATTAAGAATCCAAATGATCTCCTTTGCTTTTTTTTTTTTTTTTTTTTTCCACATAAATTCC
>VVHJ01052585.1:17008-42298 GCA_015107715.1 Tylochromis polylepis
TGTGTGAATGAAACTTGTAGTAAGAAAGTGCTTTGAGTAATCAAATTGAGTCGAGAAGCCCTATATTAAGTACCAGTCCATTTACCATCTGACAAAATTTTACTATAGACTCTTATGACATGACATTGCATATTGGATAAAGACCCCTTTGGATGTCAAGGGACACTTTACACTCATAGGATAGCAGTTCCTCAGTCACATGGTTGGCTTGACCTAAAGTTGGGGATTAAAGTGTGTGGGAATGATCCGGAACAGCATTCTGGCACTTTCAATAAATGAGTAATCAAATCTGAAGATTAGGCTGACACACAGTGCCGAGGGAGTTCAATTTCTGTGTGTTGCAGTCTGGCATTGCTCCCAGCCACCCGCATGGACATGGCATCCCACACCCCACTTCACCCTCAAAACATCAGTTTTTTCTTCTAATTCCTGTGATGCGTTCATGGTGCAGGTGTCAACGTTGCGTCTGCGGTACTTTAGCATCTAGCTAGCGCTACATAAGGGGAGCAAGCATAAAGATGCAACTTTTCAGTCAGCTCAAGTGTTTCTGTAGAGTTTGTCATGGATGGTGTCTTGGATGCTTAATGTACGGTTACTGTATTTCCCAAGGAGACAGATGGACACTCAGAGATGGATAAATATGTAAAGCGAGAACAGGAGAGGAAGATGAGAAATTATTTTTTAAAGATAAGGACTTTTCAGCAAGTGATATTTAATGAACTGGACATTTATTTCTTACTTGTAATGTCCTTATTCATTTTGGAGTTATCTTTTTTCATGATGTGAAATCTATTTCTAAACAAAATTAAGCAGGATTTTGTGTTATTCAATGTTTGCATTAAAAATATTACACTAAGCAATTCAGTACAGTTTAATGCAGGCTAAACTGGTTAGTTTGCACGCTATGATGAAGTTACAGTAACGCAAGGTCAGTGTTAAGTTACATCAAGGGTAGCAGATAACAATTTAAATTCAAGTTGACGATGCTGATGAGATTCGTTCATCAAATTTTAACTTTTATACTGGCTTTATCCCGTCTAGAGATCAGAAAGCAGCCATACAGTTTATTTAACATCTCCTTATATCACGCTGAATTCAACTGGATGCACCTGGATAAATCAAAAAAGCAGCAGTGATTCATCTTCTCAAAAAGATGACTTATTTAAAAAGGTTTAACTGAACCTCAAGTGATCAAAACACATGCAGAAAAAGATGGAACGGTCATACTGTGTCTGCAGCAAAGTAAGGAACTGCTGCTGATTCTGTTATTGTAGCAATGGTGTTGGTATGGTAAATGGTAAATGGTTTGAACAGTCTGAATTCTGAGGTTATATGCTAACTGTATAATCTGGGTTTATGCCATGTAAAACACTGAGGCAGAATTGTCACCTGGCTCAAATTTGGGGCTGAAAGTTTAAAGTAGTTATATTGGCAAAGTGAAATAAGCAAGTAATGCTCCAGTGTGTTAAGAATCTGCAGAGCAGTATTCAAGCAAATGCAGTTTTTCACTGTCAAAGATTTTTTTTTAAAAGACAGATGAGTGACTGAAAAGACTTGGAGGAGAGAAAGCGAGACAGAATTAAACCCTCTTCCCTCTCCCCCCCGATTTGTGCTTTTTCAGCTTGCCCTTGCAGAAACCCTTCCAGAAAAAGAAAAAAAATCAAGGTTTTATGAACTGGGTTTTGTTTTCATAGTTGTGGTCTTTATTCCGATCAGTTATGATAACATTTTGCACACCAGTTATGTCTGGGGAAGAAACAACCACAAGTGCTCACTACTTTGTGAACATGAGTAATGTTTTTTTAATTTTTTTTTTTTTTGGTCCTGAAATTGTTTATTTTACAACCTATTGCAAGTAAAACACTATCAAAGTCTGGTTTGATTTTGTAATGTCAGGTTGGGCAAAGATTGCATTATGTTACATTGATGGTTAGGCTATTATTTTTTATTGTCTTTGACTGGATTTGTCTAACATAAGTAAAACTGCCAACGCTATAAAAAAACAACCTGGAAGACTGACCAAGAAGTGTATAAAACAGTGCCACTGAGACATTGAGGCTGCCAGTTTTCAGCAGCAGGAGAGATCTGTGGGATATGCGCACTATGATGCCTTAAAATGCTCTTAAAAACCTCAATAATAGAAAAAAAATGACTTCTGAGTGCCCTTCTGACTGTGTATGAGTGTGTGCTCACCACTGTGGGGTGTGGAAGCAGCAGTTGGGTGGCTCCACTCACTCCAGATGCCAGCCTTGCGAGAACCGTAAATGCCCACTGGATTACATCGAACCTGGAGAAAATACAGCATTAGAAAGTCTGAAAGCTACTCTCAAGTGCATAATCATTACACGTCGAGACATATCCAACGTACCTGGACGAAATATACCGTTCCAGGTCTCAGTCCAGCCAGTCTACAAGAGGTCTGATTCCCAACATCCTCCATCACCTACACGACAAATCAAAGACACAAACACAAAAGCGCTGAGCGCTGGAGGTCTGACCACAGTATTAAATACCAATGGGCATAAACTAAAACACAAGACCGAATCAAGATGCAGAAAACACAACCGCAAACCATGTACAGACCCAAACATGCATGAACCTCACATTGTTTGGTGGCTGCTGATCAGCATGTTTATGAAACTATTTTAATGTAACCGTGCCTGCTGGGTAAAATCTGTTCTCTATTATTTATTACAGAGCTGGATATGCTGGGACACACACACAGCAGCGCTTACAGGTACTCATGCAAACAGCATAACTGAAGACAGGCAAATAGAGAAGAAGAAAGGCACACATGCTGCAATTAATAATCTTGTCTAATAATCCTCACTTTCTCTCTGGCATCAGTCTATAAACACTTGTTAAAAAGGACTCAAACAAAAAACAGAACATGGAAATTACTGGCATCAAAAGGCTAATGATGTGATGTGGGGGAGCCAAACAGGCAGAAGTTACAGCTGAGCGTCTTACAGACATATTGAAGACATTAACAGCTGAGATGTATCCCTCCATTCCTCAGCATGACCTCATGATTAGGGCTGGTTCAGAGGGAAATGGTGCTTTGTTTTCACCATCAACCCTTTAAAACCACTCTGTGTCGAGTCTCCAGCTCTCCTCCTTCAAAATCATACCATCCCTCCTCCACCTCGCTCCACTCCCCGCCTTTTCTTTTTCCACTTTGCGAGTCAAGACTTGCTTATATTACATCGGTGTAATTCCCCCTTAATTACAGGAGAATCTTCACTCTTACCCAGAGGAAAATGATTTCTGGGAAGCACCATCTGCACGTCTTAAGGTTTTACACTGTGTTTTTCATTCATTAAAGGCTCGTGCGGAGTTACACATACAGTGGCTTTGGGCTGTAGCTTCTAAATTTATGACTAATGAAAATTTTTGACCAGCCCAACTATTAACTCATCTGGCAGAGGAGGCCTCAATCAGGCTACATCAGAGGTGATTACAGCACAAGGATGAGAAACAGCTGGGACAGTGCTGCTGTTATACAGAAAGAGACAACGAGAACAGATTTGCATCCTTATAACTATGGATTCTTGTCCTCTACCTTCCAGTCTTGGCTGTCCTCCAGCCTGTAGCGGATTTGGTATTTGGCCTGAAACAGGAAGTCTTTGAGAGCAGGCGGGGCCTCCCAGCGAACGCTCAGCTGGTCCTCCAACTGCCCAACACGACTGACGGTCACACCTGATGGAGGGTCTGTGGTCACTGGAGAAGGAGGAATGGCATCAGGACATTAAGCATCACATGTAGAACTGATAATGAAATATAGTGAATATATTTAGGTCTTGTAGTACTGGTTCAGCAGGTGGAAACTGCTTCAACATCTGCACCCAAAAAAATTTCCTCTCTCCTCTGACAGTAGTGAGTGCTGATCAGTGGCATGCCACATGATGTTTATCCTTTACTTGATAGTGACAAACACACAGAAAGTGCAAGAAGAAAGAAACAGTCCCTGGTCAGAATGAAAGCATGGATGTAATGACTACATCTTTTTGTGTCTTAACCAATAGTTTATAGTTGTTCCTGAGAGATGACGGGACTCATACATTTGATTCCCTGCTGTAAGCTGTTGCCTGTATTACAAAGGTATGTGTTATAAAGAAATCACAGACAGATAGGAAATAGTTTATCTGTCTGCTCTGTGAGTGAAGGAAATACTGCCTTGATTTTTATCAAATAGCTCTAATAGATGCTGTGGCAGACTAGAAGTTGATTTGAACTGCTAATCTGAATTAAAACATTAATGTCACAAGCATTTTTTTTAGTAAAACAAAGCTTATTACAACAACAAAACTCCTTGCTTAGGGCCTTTTCTCTACCTCCTTATGTTTACACGACCAAGCAATCCATTCAGTTTCAATTTTAAGCAGTAGGAGTGATGTCTTTATGTGTAACAACACAGTGAAAGATTGGTCAGTGTTGCCGGAGGTTTGAGGTCTCTAGGCACCTTTTAGTTTTACAGAGTTGACTTGTGTGAGCTGGAAGAGGCATGTTCATCTGACAACAATTATCTTTTCAGCAAGCAAACATATGGTGACTGAGCATTATATTAACTTTACTCGTTTTGGGGCTTTTGAGATCATTTCAGTATCTACTTCAGCTCTTCTTTTTTTTCAGAATGTCATCACTGAATAGCTAGTAAATAAACAAGCTGATCAGAGGGAAGAAGAAGAAGAAGAAGATGGGAAAGATTCAGTGCAGGAAAAATTGGAGTTGACACAAGAGGCTTTTTTCTTGTTGGAAAGAGATTGAACAGTAAACCTAAGAGTAAAATGAGAATACTAAAACTATATATATGGGTAAACATCTCAGTTTAACAGAGAGACTAAATGCTCAATGCAATTACAGCCAATGACATCTGCAGATGGAAAAATAGATTTCGTTAAAGTACGCTGTAAAAAATATTTCTGTTAAATTACAGTACAGGAAGCTTTAATGTTAAAGTCTACTTTGAGTACTCTGCAGCAACAGTTTCTTACTGTATATAATATTTTTAAATCTGTATTTGATATAACCTTCACTGCTTTCTGGATATCATTATACTGTAAAACGTAACTGCATGTCCTCGTCCATGTACACTATGGACACTAGTCCTGGGCACTTGATTTTATCCACCTTTGGCAATGGGATTGAAAATACCTGAATTAAAAAATTAAGAGATGTGGCCCAGTGCTTTTTTCCATATATCATTTTTCTTCTGGCTTGCCTGTCCACAACTACAAGAATGGTTTATTGGTGTATTCAAGACGCTGAAGATGTATGCAGGCTATATACCGCTATAGGAGTCTTGATCAAACCATGAAACCACACGGAACATCCACAGCAGTCAAACAGACTAACTGCAGCATAACGGAAATAAACACAAGAACATGTGTAAAATAATGATTTGAATGTAAACATCTATATTCCCATAAGTTCGTGCGTTTGCCAAAGAAAAATATTCCATTATGTGCAGTAGCTTGCTTTTAACTTTTTTTTTCTCAAAGGCATCAGAATTTTCAGTATTCCTCTGCATTCACAAAAAACGGTACATTGCTGTAATTTTACAGCAATTTGTTGCAGTGCTTTTGCTAACATAATTGATTATATGCTGTGGTTGATAAAAAAAAAATATTTCTTCCACAAGGCAAAACCAACATTAGACATGAGTTTTCATTTCATTTTCTTGAAATTTGAGATTTCTTTTTTCCAGTTACATAATAATGAACACCAAGGAGATAATTTTGTGTTTTTCTCTCCACTACATAATTTCACTTTGATTTACTCGTTAATTTTAACAACTTAAATTTCTTTGTCATGTGTTAAACTTCTGGAAAAGTGTTTTCCTTTTTCCTCACACTGTGACTGTTAGACATGTGGCAGACAGCAGGGCTCGTAAGACTCAAGGCCTTAAAATAACAGAATATATATATATATATATATATATGTTTGTTCAAGATGCTAGAGTTGAGCATAATTTAAAGTTATGACAGTAAGCTATCGTTAATTTAGAAATCTTCTATTTGTGGCAATAATTTAAAATAAAAATAAACAAACCTTTTTAACATATTTTTAAAAAAGAAAGAAAATTGTTCCAGGATGTATCAACAGGCAAAACACACTGGGGCAATAACAGAATATTAGAAAGGTGTCAAACTGTTGGGGAAAAAAAGTTTTTTTAATATATAAAAGTAATACATAGTAATGATATTGTTCTCAGTTAACAGCAAATATGTTACCCTAAGCATTATATGCATTTGGCAATAAAAGTTAATGAGACATGACAAATTACGGATGAATCATTGTTAACATATGCCTTTCCTCAACACGTCATCACTTCAGAGTCGGACGGCAGTACAAGTTTCCTCTAGCCTCTCTGTTCAGAGGATTCCCCGTGAGTAAGAAATGCAGGGGAACCTGTAGGTGTTTCCGCCTCGCCTTCATAACTGATCGGACATGACCCTATACTCCAGTGAGTCACGGCATCCCGATGCAGGTGTGGTTGGTTGCTGTGTTTCATGACACGCTGCTGCTGTTGTGGTAACTACTTGAATGAAAAAGTGAGGCCAGTGCAGAAGCCTCCCGCTCTGTCTGCCTCTGTCTCTATACTGTTAGCAGGACCTGCCCAGCCCTCAGGGTGTGTAAACAGGTGTGTGCATGCATACATTAGGAAGAAGAAAGGGATTACAACTTGATGGACACTTGTTTCCTTGCCAATGACGTGTTCACCTTCGAAACTCCATATGGGCTTCTTCCCGTAGACTGTTACGAACATGTCAGGAGTAAACCAGGTGAAGAGTTCTTAGCTAATCAGGTTGTATTATTTCCGGTCCATGTCATAAAGCCTCAAAGCCCAAACTTTTCAGGCCTCGGGGGTCTACAGCTGCCTCAGAGACAGGATTAGTCCAAAGGATCAGCCAGGAACATTCCTAAACTAGATAAAAGGGGGTTATAAGGTGGTGTGCATGTGTGTTTTTCCTCATGTGTGTTTTCCCTCATGTGTGTGTGTGTGTGTGTGTGTGTGTGTGTCCAGTGAGCATGAGTAAAAAGAAAACAAGCTCATCAAAAGGGAGGGCGTTTCCAGTCATCGCACAACTTTGCCTATCCAGGTGTCAGCATGCATGTGACTGAATGTGTGCAAGTGTGTGTGTCTGTATGTGTGAGTGAGTGTTGAGGATAATGATGCATGCTTCGTTGGCTTAAACCGCACTAAGCTAGGCATAACAAAGCTTTAAAAGGAATTGCCCCTCAGTTTCTATCAGTGAGAAGCCAGATCAGTGCTTGTGAACAACTTTCTCTAAAAGGCAGAATTCACAGAAGTCAAGCCAATGACCTGTCTGTGGAAATAAAAAGTTGTTTAGATCACAGGTACTGACTTGGGGGCCACAAGATAAATCGAAAGGGAGTCTTGAGATGATGAACCTGGCAAGAAATCAGCGGCTTAGTCTCACTGAGTAGCTTTAACATTATTTAACAATTCCCCCCCCCCCCCCAAACCATCTGATAGTATCTTCTATACTGTGTAGTGTGTACATTGTATCCGGTTGTTATAGAGCTGAACTGACTATAGTGTATGTGATATTTACACTTTAAGAAATGCCTTAATAAAATGTGGCAATAAAATTTGGCATAATGGTAACCAATTAGTGTAAAGATTGCTCTCTATAGAAAATATGGCATTTTAATTTGACCTCTTTTTTACCTTCCCTTTGGATTAGAAAGCACTCTTATTCCTCATATCAGTATGAAACAACTGAGACTTTTAGCTTAGTTTAAGATAAGACTAAAAGCAGACAAATCCATTAGGTACCTTGGCTTTGTGCAGACTTGAAGTAACTGCTGCTGGCTAAGAAAAGTTTTGGCAAATAACCGCCTATAAAACCACAAATTGGTGTCGCTACACTATGTTTTAAACAAATGCAATGCAAGACACATCGATGCATTTTAGTGGCGCTTGAAGGTATGTTTTAGATTTAGCATTCATTATGATAAGGGAAGCAAGCTAGACAGCAAAGTGAAGGTGGTCTAGATAGTTTAATGTCACTCTCAGCAAGAAAGATAAAGGCTGTATTTCCCTAACTGTGGGAGTATGACTTTAAACTAGCCCGGATTAGTCAAATTAGCTGTACTAGAATTGGTTAATTTGGTTAGATAACATCATGCTGTCCTGTGTCAGGTAAAGCGTTTTCTGTTGGTTTGCTGTTGGTCTTGTTCTAATTGTAAAAATTACAGTGTTTCCTCTTTAATGTTTTGAATCAGTTCAGTTATTTGCTCATGTTTAATCTTGGTTCTGCTGTGAATGTTCAAATAGTCAATAAACACAAGGGAAATTCACTCAATGGTTGAACCTCCGGCAGATTGGATGAAGGATCAGGTAGATATTTTTCTTTCTGAAGGCTAACAAGCCTAAAAGGTTGCTGCAAATCATCCTAGATTACAGCCAGAGGCCTCAATGACACTGAGATCAAGGCTCTCAGAGCAGCAGATGAAGTACAAGGGTCAAAGCTAACTTCTTCTCACACTCACCCACGTCTAGGATGTCAAGGGTGATGACATCAGAGGTAGCCCAGCCTAGTTGGTTTGAGGCCTCCACCCAGATCTCATAGGGTGTGAAGAGGTGCAGGTCCTGGGTGATGCTGCAGGAGTACAGCTGTGTATGAGTGTAATCTGCACACTCTTTCTCTGTACCATACCATCTGAAAAAATAAATAAACTAATTAAAAAAAATATATATATACTGAACTCCACACAGCATTCAATAATGATCCTTCTAAAACACAATTTATTTCATGATGTGGTAAAAGTTACTAATTTATCCAGCTCTAGCACTTCTATCAAATCTTTATACCAATTGAAATTGAATGCAAATTACCTGTAGGTACTGCATATAAACTTATTTTCCTTTTAGTGTTTTAAAACGGTTGATTCTTATTATTTTTATTTAAAATATATATATATATATATATTTTAGAGCACTTATACCCCATATGAAAAACATTTTTAAATGTTTTGCTTCCACATTGAACCATCGTCTCATGACACTCAAGCGTTTTATTATTGAACAGCGTTCACTCTGTGTATCGTGTGTGTTATTTTTCTTGAAAATAGAGTCAGTGGTATTTGGACTTGCTTCCACCTCCACTTAGACTTCTTTCATGGGATTTTCTAAGGAATGTCAGTAATGTAAAAAAACAAAACAAAAATCTTATGAAATATACTGATTTTAACTGAAAACATTCGCAGTGGGCTTACTCATTTGAAACCTTGGCTGCGTTTTCATGTTTTATTTTGTTTTTCACTTCATCCATTAAGTTAGGCTACTGAGAAATGTTATTAACTGGCCAAAAGCCCTCCTTGCCAACTGGAAAGTCATAGCATAATAACAGTAAGTAAGCATGAAAGGTCTTGAAAGGTCTTGATGCTTGCTTAATAATCCAGGTAAGGAAATCCCAGAGAGTTGATTGTGTTCATCTGGATGCAATGTTTTTAGTGGGATAAATCTTTCATCACTCATCCAAGTGAATTCTTCAGTCTCTAAGACTAAAGAAACTGGATGAGTGAAAATGCTGCATCCAGATGAAAAGAATCAACTTTCTGGGTGAAAGGCTTTCTTTTTTTTTCCAGCATGGTGTTGATAGGTCCACTATAAGGCAACTAGTGAACGATTTTTTAAAAATGGTTTAGGTTGCTCGGACAATGTCGGAAGAAGCTGTTGCTGTAAAAGTTATTCTTCTGTAAAACGGAGTATAGGTAGAAATGTACAATTCTGCTTTTGTTATATGTTAAAAGTGAAGCTTTGGCTGCCTTGTTCAGGTTGGTGTACACTCTGTGTGTGGAGATTTGATGGTGGGTTTGCAGTGGTGGACTCTTGTTTTTGCATGGAGTAGTTTTGTTCTTTCTTGTCCCTTAGTTGATCATTGCCCCTTAGATCATTGATTCCTTCTATCCACGCATCGTGCAAATCAAAGTAATTATGTTGGTCAAAAACAAAATTGTTTGATTAGTAAATGCAATGTGATTACAACATTTAGAACAGTAATGTAATGGACAGTAACTATCTGCTTGTCCAAAGCTGGACATTCTCACTTATAGCACACAAGCAGAGATTATCTGCCACAGATGTGTTCTTACTAATGGAAATACTCCCTTTGGTTTAGGAAAATGGGTGTGGGCTTTCTAGAGTGACACATGATAGCCACCAGCTAACTGTTCTCACATGGGTTCATTTAGACACTACACAAACTGTATATTAAGGAGCTGGCAGGATAAAGTGTGCTTAATTTGCAGTCTGAATGATTCAGATGTTTGCATTCTCGTGCAAAGCTGCATGTGGGTAGGTAATGTCTAGATAGTAGTGTCATTGATTTAGCTCATTTTAAAAACAGTGAATTGAGTCACTTGTAAAAATTAAGCTGCAGTGCGTGTGTGCATACCTGAGTTTATACTTGAGCTTGTACTGCGTGCTGATATTAGTCTCTCCTTTTCCCCCTGGCGCCCAGCTACAAGTCAGGTCTTTGGTGTTCCTGGACCAACAGGTCAGATTGACCGGCTTCACTGGAGGCACTGGGAGAGAATGGGGTGAAGATGGAAAGAGAGTAGGAAGAAGACAGAGGGAGGGGGAAATTGGTGAAGAGAAAAGAGAAGAGACGGGGGAAAAAAATGGTAAAGGAGAAATGGTGAGTGACAAAGTTACCTCAAGTCATTAGCTACCCACTAGTGATGTTCCTCTGAAAAAGCTGTTGTTGTTTTGTTTTGTTTTTGCATTACTGGTGTGTGTATGTGTATGTTCATCTCTCAGAACACAAGGTGCTCAGTTCTAGTGTCACACAGAGATAAAGATCTTGATGATTGCATCTTTCTGTGTGTGTTAGAGAGAGTCTTTGTGGTTTTGCTTTTCCTCAAAAGTAATTGCAAAACAAAAGAGAAATAGAAACAACAATTTAATGTCAGACTTTTGACCCTCTCCTTATTGCTTCAAATGGCTGTTTGACATGTAAAAGATATAAAGGATATTTCTGTGGCTCTTATTTTGCAGTTCTAGTAACTATTCTCATCACTGTTAAGCTCTTTAAACTTATTGTAATGAAAAAAAAGAGCAAAGAGTACAAAATGAACACTGATCGCAGTTTAAAGACTTAAATGATGGAGAACATTAATATCAACACCAAGTAAAGTGACTTATATAATTTGGCTTCCTCACTTATCTGATCATTAGTATTTGTCTAATTAGATCAGACTTTTTTCTTAGCAATGTCGTTATGTTTCTTAATCCAAACACAAAGTACACAAAGTACTTTGGACAATACAAGTAAAACAGATGCTTTTATAAATAAAAAATAAAAACACACAATTATATTATAATAGTCTAATTATATTTAAGCTGTACTCACTGGACACTTTATTAGGTACACCTTGCTAGTACTGGCTTGGCCCCATTTTACTTTCAGAACTGCCTTAATTCTTCATGGCACAGATTCAACAAGGTGCTGGAAACATTCCTCACTTTTTAGCCCCTGTGGACACGAGAGCTTCACACAGTTGCTGCACATCCATGATGTGAATCTCCTGTTTCATTACATCCCAAAGGTGATCTATTGGGTTTAGATTTGGTGACTGTGGAAGTCATTAAAGTACATTATTTAGAGAGATTATTTGAGCTTTGTGACACGGTATGTTATCCTGCTGAGAACATCCATCAGAGGATGGTGGTCAGCAACTATACTCGGGTAGGCTGTGGTGTTTAAACGATGCTCGTTTGCTGCTGTGGGATTCAGAGTGTTCTAAGAAAATATCCCCCACACAATTACACCACCACTGCCAGCAGACTGAACCACTGGATAGATCCATGCTTTGATGTTCTGACCCTACCATTTGAATCTTGCAGCAGAAACTCATCAGACCAGACAACATTTTTCCAGTTGTTTATGTCCAATTTTAGTGAGCCGTGTGAAATGTAGGTTCAATTTCCTGTTCTTAGCTGACAGAAGTGGCACCTGGTGTGGTCTTCTGCTGTAGCCCATCTGCTTTAATGTTGAATGTGTTGTGCATTCCAAGATGCTCTTTTTCATACCTTGGTGTAATAAGTTGTTATTTGAGTTACAGTTCCTATTAGCTCAAATCACTCTGGCTATTCTCCTCTGACATCTGACATCAACAAGGCATTTTTTGCCCAGAGAAATGCCGTCCATTTTGTTATTTTCTCTATTTCAGACCATTCTCTGTAAACCTAGAGAAGCTTGTGTCTCAGTAGATTAGCAATTTCTGAAATACTCAGACCATCAGGCCTATCTGCAACCAACAGCCACGTCACATTTAAAGTCACTTTCTTCTTGTTTCTGATGCTCAGCAAGTTGTCTTGACCGTGTCTATGTGCCTAATGACTTGCTGCCATATGATTGGCTGATTAGATGAATGGGTGTACCTAGCAAAGTGGCCGGTGAGCGTATTTGTTTTCCAGGACCAGCACCTGCCAGTTCCCTGCCAAACTAACAGGGATGGCATTCCTAAGTCTTGCCATCCCTGTTAGTGTGATTATTGCTATTTAGCTGTCACTATTCATATCCTTATATATGCTTACTTGTATTCTGGCTAGAAAAATAAGCACACTTTTCATAGTTTCATACTGTTTCAGAGCAAACAGGACTATGCCATATTAGGGCTGTCATAAGCCCCAGATCAATAAGTTCTATAAAGTTTACTTTACCAATATGAAAAAGAAAAACACTACGTCTCAAAACTGTAGAAGTACAGACATGTGTGTTTGTGCGTGTGTAAAATGTCAGGCCCATACTTTATGAGTGATAGTGCGAGTAATGGACCACACAGGTGGTTAAAGCGTCGGGCAATAGAGGCCTCTCGCTGGGCCTGAAGGCAGGAACACTAAACATAAAATACAGCTACAAATGTGCAGGGACACTTAAAAATCTGCCCACTACTTCGTTGCTGTTTCCTTTTATTCCCATTTCCTTTTCATTCCATTCATCTCTTTGGTGTATTGCTCCTCGCCTGCACTTATACATTTATGTAACATTTCCTCGTAGCGAAGCAGAGAAGCAAATACAGAGAATCGTCAGAGGAATAAGATTATTTTAAAGTTATACATTTTATACTTCAACTTACTGCCAACATAGAGACAGGAGCCAGCCAGTATGTGTCCCTTGTGATTATGACAGACAAGGTTGTCACCAGATGTTTGCTTGGAGGCATTGAGTCCTGCCAGCGTCACACTGAGGTTAGTTGGACTAAGCACTCTGTAGAAGGAGCTGGGCAGCTGTTGACCATTCAGTGTCCAGAACAGCGAGCTGGCGTGGACGCCAATTTCAGGGTGGACCCAGCAGCTGGCTGTCAGGTTAGACCCAATGCGAAGTACAGGGTCCTGAGGGTAGATGATTGCTACATCTGGAGGAGGGTGGGAGGACATGGATATTAGAGGGAGTATATCTTTTGAATGGTTTTAAAGTTTAGGCTCAGTATTTTAAAAAGTTACTGCCTGTGTTCAAGGGGCACTCCAGATGTACTAAAGTGTAGCTGAAGACAAAATATCCAATTATCTGCTGGAACCTTTATTAACAGTTTCAGTATAGCAAAGCTCTGGACCACAATGCAAAACCTCTTTTATGCCCTACTACTCTTTCATTTTTGGAGCCTAGTGTCTTCTCTCTCAGCCCTTCAACCTTCTGATAATGCTCTGGTGCTTTTCACCACCTCCAGCTGGATAATGTTGCTCTATTTCAAATTCCTGTTCCCTGCTTTCCAGAACCACTCTGTCCTGCACCATGCTCTCAGGTTTAGTGTTTCTTGGCTCTAGTGGAGCTTAGTTAGCAGGGCAGTGCTTATCTTGTAAGCTGAAGGCATGCTGTTTCTGGTCATAACATGGACATGTCCTAACATATTAGTCAGTGTGTTTTTATCATCTTGCTCTGGTTCTTTCACTGGGAATCTATTTCCAGCATAAAGTCTTGACTTGCCAAACTCATGGACAGCTAAACTGGTCCTGCTGCAATGTGGATATGAGGGGCTGCCAGGCATGTTAGCTGAATCCCTGGCAATTTTATTTCACAGCTCCACTCCAACATCTTCCTGAGCCTCTTACTACAAAGCCACACTGTACATTCTGCAAGGCTTTTTTTGCCCTCACTGAAACCCCTAACAGAATGCTGCACAGTAATAGTGCCACCGTCAATATATGCTTGATGCCATGCCTGTGCAAGTTTTTAAACTCTGTGCTCTCTGAGCTCATGAGCACAAGATTTCAAGGGTAGCAAAGATAAGTTTCAGTATTTATGGAATGCAATGGCTGAGCTTGAATCAACTTATTGTGAGCAGTGAGACCACTGAGGCACACACAAATCCATATGGAATCTCATCAATGGTGGAGTTAGACACTCCCGTGGTTGTAGCTTGGTTGATTTTGCATGCCTGTCTCAGCATATGCATTCATGTTTGGCCACCACATGTAGCTGCGGGCCAATGTCTTCATTCTTGAAACCCCTGAATTGGCCTCATGAAGTTGTACTTGTGCTGGAATTATCAAAAGGCTTTCCCACAGTATGAAGCCCTCTTCCACACAATCTTCAACTCATGTTGTCGCCTTACGTAGCATTCCATGTTGGGGTCACTTATAAACTCTACAGAGCACCACATCACAGTCAGCCCAGTCCCATGTCTGTTTCACCTGTAAAGGTTTGCTGCGCCTGGCTTGCAGTGGAAGTCTACTGAGTTGCCAAATTTGAGCCCTCCTTATAGTCCATGATGTAAACATAGGCTGCCCAGCATTGTGGTTGCTGTAAGTTGCGCGATGCCCTATTTTCTTCTAAAAGTCACAACAGCTCTTTGTGGTATGTCACTATCACCCTGTGTTTTGGCAATTAGACATTAATTCTTTTGTTCTTGTTGTATGTATAAGTCAAAAACGATGGACAAAGCCTCTTTCTACAACTTCATTCCTTGGTTTGTGTGCCAACAGTACAACCCTACCCAGCCGAGTAAGCAGCACATCACATTTGAAACATCACTGTCATGAAGGTGGTTTACTGCCCCCTTGCTATGCCGTGACAGTGGGTTTGCTCACTGTCTGCTGCATGGCTGGCTAGCTCAACTCCCTTCTCCAATCTGATTTTGTCCTCTGCCTGTGGTGGCTGATTTCTGCACACCATCCTCAGTAAAGCCATATTTCAAATTCATGCACTGAGAAAAATGGCTTTTTTTGTACTTTAAATTTGTTGAAGAAAATTCAAAATGTTCCATGAACATTCAGTTCCACTGAACTCTGAGTGAGATTTCCTTGTTTTTCTGTAAATCCCCCAAATTAAAATAATCCAAATGTTAACAGCATTAATGGGACAACTGACATTACACTGATACACTGAGTTTGTGTCTGTGACCATTAGTAAATGGTATTTGTGTATTGTGAAGAAATGTAGTTAATGTTTGGGATTCACTGTTATGTAGCAATTTACCAGTGACCAAAAGATAACTGCGTATTTGTGCCATATTTGTTGCCTATTAAGCAACCTTATCCTGCTGTGGATTATAGCTTTGGTACCTGTTTAGGACTGTTTGTTTCATTGAATTGTTGAAGGTTCTATAAAACGTCTGCTGAGATATAAGTTTTACTATGGAAAAAGCATAGCCAACATAGCGTGACACTGATTAGTTTTGTTTTGCCCTCATTTAGACCCCTAACAGAATGTTATAGTAGTAATAATTTAAATATTATTGAGAAAAAAACCCTCAAAGATATCCTTTTTTCCAGTGTCCTGACTAGATCATCTGCTTCATGATTCTGTGACAAAAATCTGCAACTAATAAGCGATGAAATGTCTGAATTGGATTATCTATCACAATCAAGCAAATATGCATGCTTGTGCATGCTGAGCTTCATGCTGTAGTATGCAGTGCGAATGCTTCTATGTAAAATTATTTGGGCGATGCAGAGTGTGCACTATTTTGGGATAAAACATCTGAAAGAAAGAGCCCACATGCGCTAATACGGTTTCATTAGATCTTTTAACACTCCCTTCTCTCATTTGCATTAGCTAACACTGACACGGTTCAGTTTCGTTGCTTTTTTGCATTTTTAGTTGTTTTAGCAAAGAAGCTCCTAAATAGTCAAAGAAAGAGTTTAGCTGTTTATCTCTTTATCTTATCTGACAGCTGAAAGTCAAACAGTGGAGCTTTGATCTCACGACACATGAACAAAATGATAAAGGAACAAAAAAGATGGGGACATGGAAGAGAAGAGAGGAGACAAGAGGAGACGAGAGTTAAAAAAAATAATGTTAAGTCCAACGTATTGAAAACTGCGTAACTGTGGAAAACCTTTTATGAAGGAATGAGCAAGGAACACTGACTGAGAGCATCAATACTTTGTTAGACCACTGTAAATCTGTGCCCGGGGCCACATCTATTCAGCTGCCAGCCACCTTGTGCTTACAGACAATGTTGTGGGTCTTTTATGGAGGAGCCGCCTTTGAAGAAGCGAATTCAACTGTAACTCCGCTCCAATATTAATATGGTAACCCCATCTTGAGCTCTGACACAACACTTCCACACATTTATGCACACACAAATGAACACAAACAAACACTTGCACAGAGGCTGGGTTGTCTTTGTCACCGGATACAGTGGACTGCGATCCATCTGAATAACAATCAGTGTTTATGTATTCCAGGCACTGAGGACATTGCCCCTGAGCAGGGTGCGAAGCCCCTTTAACACCCCTTTGTTCACAGCTCAAACACGACGGTTCTAGAAGAAAATACTGCTGTTTATTGTCTCTCCTGGACACACTCACTGGAGGAAATGGTTTGTAAAATATTATTTGTTTGGAGAGGCTGAGGCAGCTTGAAACACAGCTCTCATTGAGGCAGGAGATGAGCTTAAGCCTGCGATAGAGGTGGCTGAAGTTATGGGGCAAGTTCAGCCGAGGAAAAGTTTAGAACTTTTGTTTGAGAGTGAAAGGTCTCCAGTGGACTTAAGCGGTATTGAGGCTGTCAGTCTTCAAAGGTACATGCCACCTCCTCTTTGTATTAAAGAGCTCCTCTCACTCATTCATGCAATGCTTGAAAGGCAGCCAATACTTTTCTCTGTCTGCTTAATAGAAGTACATGTGGAACTTTTTGAGGGGCCGCTTGGACAAGCCAAGTGAAAGAAGTCACGCAACATTTAGTGACAATGAGCCATGCAACGTCATTGGGAAAGAGACCGAGGAAACAGCAACGGATGTTATTTGTTTCTCTTGAGTTTTTTTGTTTTTTTACAGGTTTACATTTCAGTTATTTAACTGATGCTCTTATCGAGAGAGATTAAATTAGCTTATCTTAGTTTAAATAGGGCGCACAAAAGGAAAATGTAGGATAGAATGAGTTCGTTTCTGATTAAAAGTCTGTTTTGGGTTCTTTTCAGGCATTTAAAGTTTAAAAAATTATGATAATATCCCACATAAACATCTCATTGTTTATTCACAGAATACATAAAGTAAAAATGTAAAAGATTATGAGCTGCAATAAAAACTAATTATATGTTAGTGCAAAAAAAAATTCCATATTTAAACTGTTTTACTATGGTGGCATTTGTAAACCGCAGCATAGTCAGTGAAAGGGAAGCAAAGTCCATTATTACAATGAATAAAACGGTAATGACCGATTATGTCGTATAATAAACAGCAGGGAGGCTTATGATCAGGGCCCATTGTCTCCTTTAAGCCCCTAAAACTGTAGTTTCTTTTATTAGTGCCTTTGAAACAGGATGAATAGCAGGAGATCCTCACAGTGGAGCTGCTGTTTGCCAGCGAGCTCGCCATAAAAACTAATCCAGCCACTTAAAGGGTGAAATGGACATAACTTTGATTTATTTAGATTATTGTGCATTAAGCTGGTGGTTAACATTCTCCACAACCCCAGCAGATGATGTCATTGTGTTGATGCGGTTCGTAAAGCCCCCGTGCTCTCCATGTGTTTAACGAGTTATGGCCTGACTTGTTGAAAATCAGCCTCATGGGAGATGAGTTCTCTCTGCAGGGAAACGACCAGTTTACTACAGCAGGAGCTCATCTATAACATGAGCTGTCAAGTGGACAAAGTGGCCGTTTTCTTTTTTCGTTTTTTTTTTTTTTAAATGTATCCAGAAAGCCAGCAAAGTGGATCCAATATGTGTCCCAAGGAAGTGACCTACTGTTATGTAAGGCTACTTAGGAAAGAATCTGTGGAATTGGTGTTATTTTCGATTGGAAACACATTGTAAAAACAGTATTATTCAAATAAACCCCCCTGCAATTCCTACATGTTCTTATATGGAGTTCGTATAATATTTCTTGTATGGCAACTATTTGTGGTCAACTATTTTTACTCCACTTGATATGAACATAATATTTATTAGATTTATCCTTTTTTGTGTTTTTCCCAATGACTAATATTTCTTCTTAAGTAATTGTGTCCCACGTGGTATCACTAAAACACTCTTGTGCTCAAAAACTGCATTTTCCCCCCCTTCAAAATCGTATTACTACAGCGTAATACTTCAATATTAACTTGACTAATACATTTCTAAAAGGTTTTACAGTAGTAGCAGTAAAAATCTATTTTTACAACATATTTATCGCCAGAATCAAACATACCGGAGCAAGACATACACTGTCACATGGTGCTGGTGTTTACATTGGCATATTTGGGTGACACTTGGCTTGCACTGATTTCTTTTCAAAATAAATAAATAAATATAAAAAATTAAATTAAAAAATAAAATAAAATAAAACAAAGCTACAGATTATAGCCAAACCCCCAAACCCTTCCCCAGCACTACCGTAACTTTGCGCATCGATGGACATCTGTGTGCAACTTACGTGTGGACAAGGACAGCACGCCGGGAATGTGCAGCGTGAGGAAAATCAAGCAGAAATCCAAGACGGCTTTCATTTTCCAACAGTTACTTTTATATGTGTCTTGGTTTCTCGTCCTCGTGTTGTTGCTCTGTCGCCTTTTTTTTTTTCCCCGATCGATCCTGGATACAAATTACGCACAGCAGAAAGAGGAAAAACACCGCGGGTTCCAGGAGCGGATTTTATTAACGAGGCAACTGAAGGAGCGCACTAGAAAAAGTGTGACCAAGTGGGGAGGGAAAAAAAGTCACCCTCTGATAAGTCTTAGAGTAGCTTGTCCTCATTAAAGCCAAAAAAAGCGTGAGCATTACCACGTCCTGTTTGCAGTCTTCTCCCTTCTTAATGCTTCCTGCAGCTAAATCATACACAAGTTCATACTTTTTAAGCCCCTCCTCTCTCTCTCTCACACACACTCTGTCTCTCTTCCCACACAGTCGCCAGTCATTTCCCCCTCTTTCCGTCCTTTCCCTGCTCTTTTTTCTCTCTCTCTCTCTCTCTAAGGCTCTCTCCCCCTTGAGTGATGGTTAGAGCCATTCACTTTCACTGAATCACTCTGTCTCTGTTACTTTCCATGCCTCGGGTCTCTGCTTTACAATTTTTCACCATATGAGGCTGTTGAGTCACTGAGTGCTACAGGAAAGGTTGCCAAAGCTAAATCTTGTCTCTCCATTTTAATCCTTGTGTCAATGAGGAGATTCTTTTTCTTCCTAACAGACTCCCAAGTGAATTATGACATTTCCTCATTAATTCTTGCTGAGTTCTGCTCAGATATTTGACAGAGTTATATTATGACGTGATGATAGCTGTAGCTCTTAATCCTTTTAAATAAATCCCTAAGATCTTTTAATGTGCAATTTTTGTTTTCTCTTGTTTTGTTTGTGGCAGTGATGTTACCATTGAAACGTGAATCTTTGTTCAGCCTGGGGATAGGGAGGCTGACTTTTTAGGCTTAAAATATTTTCATTTTTATTATTTTTTTTTTAACCTGCATTTGATCGGTCTTGGTTTAGCATTAAAAGGGAAATTAGCTTTAGAGACTCTTTTATATTGGCCACCAGGGTTTATTCTACGGGAATGCACGTGCCGTAAATATGAAAAACTTGGTCTTTAACATGAACAGTTCCAGCTCTATTGTAGTAAAACTGCCAGCCACTATGGCTAGACACTGAATAAGCAATAGTCAAAACACAGAGCTGCCAAACACCCACAGACTGCTTCACTCACTGCTGATTTATTTCATCTTTATTCAGTGTGACCTTTCAGTCTAGATTATCATCATCAAATATGTAAACACAAGAACCAACAGAGTCATAGATACTGGGAAGATTAACCAGTCTCCTGACCATAAAAATAACTGGCCTTTTTCTCACTTGTCATAGTCTGGGTCACTAACGTTAACAGTCTCGCCGTTCCCCCTAAATGTCCCACCAAATCAATGGCTCCCTTAAATACATTTGCACCTGTGCTTTTACTTTAACAAGTTGAAATTTCACACACAAAGTTTCTGAAAATGAAGCAGCGAAATGGAATTCGATCATTATTCATTTGAAGTTGTTCTTTGACATGTCCAAATATCTCCAGTAAAAAGGCCAGCTAGGCAAGGAAACGCCTCAAGGAAACTCATGAGTGATTCGGGAAAAAAGGCAGTGGGCATAAACGTTATGTTGTCATACATCACCGTCCATGTAACTTCAGCTTTCAGAAGACATGCAAGCAATGTAAAATATATGAATATATATAACTGAATATACCAGCAAAATATAAAAGCTGCAGACTAATTCAAGGAATAGAAATTCTACTTTTTTTCTGTATCAGAGAATGAATAATACTAAGAGGATTGACCAAATAAAGTAAACAAAGTGCAGTCCTGTGGATACCGGTAGCATAGTGTGCATAATTTTGAAAATAGGAGCAGACAACGAAGATCTCAAGACTGATGTTAAACGGGGACTTTTCAGACATATGTTCATGCAAGACTGTACACACATCAAAAACCAGTGCCTGCTTATTTTGGCCAATCAGCATCCAATTTATACTGAAGATAAAATTCCTCAGAAGAAGAAGACAAGGGCGACTTCTGTTTCCACAGAAGAAACTCCTTTTCCACAGAGGAAAAATTGCCCTCCAGCAAAGGTGTGGTATCAGCTCAGTTTAAATTCATCGGGATCTCAATGGGAGTCCTCTGACACAGGAATCCGGCAACTCGTTGGCTGCTCCAACAGACACTAGAGGAAATGCAGTGACATCGGGTCACACTGTGATTGAGAACAGTGAGACATTTGGGCCCCAGAGTTTGTCTGGAGAACAGGAACATTTTCATGTTCATGGTCTAAATGAGCGCTGTGACTGATATTTGACTAACATGAGTTAGTCTTGCTTGCCGTCTCCTGGTTGAGTCAGCAGGAGTGCATCTACAGTGCCAGCCTAACAGCCATGATGACCTTTAGGTCCTGGCCTACAGTGTCCTCCATTATCTTCCCTCAGAGAGCGCTCTTGTTTGTGGGGCAGTTCCCGCTCGTGCTCGGCAGTTATTTTCCAGGAAGCGTGAAAAGAATTGTGACCCTGATGTGACTGTTTGTGTCACTTTCCGAACATTTCGCTCATTCGCCTATTCATAGTGTTAGAACAGTTAATTCATGGCAGACCTTTGTCACCATCTTGGCCCTGTGAGTGAAATTGATGTGTCAGTGTGTTGGCTTGTGGGTTTTATGCTGCTATTGTCTCCCATTTTTATTGGCACGCACACATACACGCCTCTCTCACACTCAACATCCACGAGCTCCCTCTTCCTTCTCTGTTACATGTCGGAAAACACATGCATACAAAGACAAACACTGTCATCGCAGTGTGGCATAAACAATCACAGTGCCATGCAAACATCTTACAGCCCAGCTGTCCTTAATCCAAAACCCCACGGGCACACAGCAGAAGACGATGTGTTGAGAAAGTCAGCACTGATAGTGACGAGGAGTAAGACACGGAGAATCAGAAAGATCAAGAAAGCAGCAAAGACAGTGAGGAATTTGACGAGGAAGCCTGCTCTGTAGTAACACCAGTCATATAAGGACCACAAGATGAGAGTGCAGGCTCAGTGTAAACAAATGGCACATGTCTGACAGGATGCGTATTCAGTTCTTCATGGCATTTCTTATTTCTTAACTTTTTTTAACCTCTCTGAGATAGGAGAGATCAGAGAGATGAGGAGTGAAAAATAAATAAAGAAGGATATCAGCAGATATCATCATCATCTGACAAAAGACGGCACAACAATGTTTACTCGAGTAGAAGTTCACAGGAGAGGACAGCAGTAGCTCTACAGAGCTGAATACACACGCTTAGTTTGTTGCTTTTTCTTTCCTACGCTGAGTGAAAAAATGATTTAGAAAAAAACGGTGAGATTATCCAACATATCAAATTTATTAAAAACTTGCCAAGGCAACAAAAGCCGCTGTTATTTCCACGGCTCAGGAGTGCCATTGATTGCAATGGCACTCCAAATCCACCAAAAGCTGCTAAGCTCCAACAAGTTAAAGAAACAAATTACTTAAGTCACTAGATAGCATGCATTGCACTGCTTGGTTTAATTAGGAACTGGAATTACAAGTAATATTTTCTTCTTTTCATAGTTTAATGTGGAGAAAAGAGGGTGGGGACGTTTAAACATGTATATACATGTGTTTATGTATATATGTAGCACATGAGTTGATAGGAATAGTGGTCTAACAATATTTAAAAAATTAGATTACATAATTGTGATTGAACTTTTTACCTTAAGATAATAGAACAAATCCTTTATCTGTGTAAGCTAAAACAAAACCAAAGAAAAAAACTTTACACTTTGCAGCCTTTTATTTTTCAAGTTTTTTTTTTTTACTTTTTTTTAAACAATGTTGCCAGACCTTTTTTTTTCAGCTTTTGAAGCCAGGACAGAACAAAGTTTCTTAGGTTCCTGGAACCAGTATTAAAACGATACTAATTAAAAGGCTATTCCTTCACTTACACATTTTTAAATTAAAAAGAAAAGGGGAAAAAACCCTATTAAATGTAATGATCATAACAAAAATGTGAAATAGTAAATAAAAATAGATATACAATAATAAATCTAAAAAATACATTACATAAAAACAACATTAATCCTTTTTTTTAAATAAGTGGAAATAGAATAAAAGTTAAAGATTGTGGGATATAAACAAAATTCTGTGGAGATTGACAGGTTTACATGTTGCTTGGCAGTCATTAACAGTCAAATACTGTAAGAAGTTCAAAACAATAGTCAGTGGCTCCAGATAATTATATCCTTCAACAAGCGTTAAGTTGCCTTTAGAAATCTTACAAGACTTGCACTAATCTAAACAGACCCATTAAAGTCTTAACTGAAGGATTTGTTGACTTTGTTGTATTCTGCTGAAAACAAAAAAAGAAAGAAAAGAAAAGACAGAATAAACAATTCATTACCAAGAAACTGAAAAGGCTCTGAAAAGCAAACCAGGGACTAATCAAAGGAATAGACGCAGAAGAGAAGAGAAGGAAAACACAGTGAGCAGACAGAGACAGCAAAGAAAAGTTCGGGATTGGGTTAAAGACAACAGAAAAACCAGCAGCCTCTGAGACACTGAGACAGACATATTTGAAGAGAGAGCAGGGGCAGGAGTGTGTGTGTCGGGGGGGCAAAGACAGACAGACAGACAGACACACAGACAGACAGACGGAGTGGGAGTAATCAAGGAGAATCAGGACGTTTCCTCTGTAATACCCACAGGCCTCGGCTGAGCCCCAGCTCCGCAATCCTCGCTGATTGGAGGGAAGGGTTTGTTTGAAGAGGAGGTCAAGACCATCAGTACCTTGTTAAGGAAAAGTTGTGTCCGGAGGAATGAAGACGGCTGACTCCTTCCTGAGGAATTCATAGGGGGATAGTGAGCGGTATGTGTATGTGTGTTTGTGTGTGCGTGTCAGAGGAAGGCAAAAAGAAAGCGCTGATTTTTGAGACTGTGTGTGTGTGTGTGTGTGTGTGTGTGTGCGCATGCGTGCGTGTGTCCGTGTGTGTGTGTGTCCATATGTATGTGTGGATGCAGTCACTAAAAGGAGCGACACAGAGGAGGAGGAACTAGATTGTGATTTAAGGAGGACCCATCAGCTCCCCCCCCGCCTCACATAGTTTCTAAAGCCAGGATAGCAGCACTGGCATTTGCCGCAATAATGCATGACAGATGTACATCAACCCTTCTCTCTCTCTGTCTTTCTGTCTCTGTGTCTCCCTATCTGTCCTTCTTCTTCTGCCTCCACCCATCTGGGCCCAATGTGTTGTTGATGGTGGGCATCGTGCATCAAAGCATAAACGGCTTTTAAATCGAAAAAGGAGGATTACAATCTCCCCTGAGTACTCCTCCAGGTCAGATGGCTAATTACTGACTCTATAATGAACTGAAGGCGAGACTTTTGGCTCCAATATGTCTTTTTGCTTTCTTTTTTTACCTTGAGTTTTATCATTTACAACATTACCTTTGAGGTCTTCGTTGGAAATTAAATCACCCTTAGTTTGTTAGTTTGTAGTTAGTAAAAATGTCTGTCAAGTCACAGAGTTTAAACTCTGTTACAATTCAAATTAGAGTGTCGTATTTTCTTCCTTCAGTTTGATGACTGGATTCAGAATGCATTTCGGGAAACATAAAATATATTTATTTCCTTATCTAAGTATTTGGATGTATACGATTGCAGGAAAATATTTGCGTTTTTCTGTGTAAAAAAAACTTTATCCAAGTCCTAAAAATGGATCCAGATAGCACAATTAAACAAATGAAATGAAGATTTGATACTTGTTTATTTAATTTTTGAAAAAATATGATCCGTTAATAAGCTACATTTATCTGAGGGGCAAAAGTATGTTAACTTTAAGGATTAGCGGTTAATTTGAAGGTGTAATCAGTATCAGGAGTTTGATGACGATTAGTCGTGAGTGGGTCTTTTTTACAGTCAGGGAACAGCAATCTATTAAAGCTTCACAGCATGTTCGAGGAAGTTAACTGTGGCACAAACAAAGGAGATTCATGGCGTCTTTAGAAAAAGAGTTGTTGACGCTCATCAGGGCTGGAAAAAATTACAAAACTATCTCTGAAGAGGTTGGACTTCAGACTGAGTACAAATGAAGGGAGTTGAAAAAGAAGAGCTGTTACCCTCGAAAGGAGCAGTGAACAGAGATCATGTACAGCAGTCAGGGAACTCACAAGGAAACACGGGCTAACGTCTCAGAATTAGAGGTTTATCCAAAATTGGCTATTTTTCATGAGTCCATCAAGAGATCACTGAACAACAGTGATGTTCCTGGCACGGCTGCAAGAAGAAAGCACAGCTCTCCAAGAAGAATACTTTGCATCTGCATTTTGCTAAAGATCACACGGACAAGCCAGAAGACAAAGACGATG
>VVHJ01052587.1:0-12741 GCA_015107715.1 Tylochromis polylepis
CAGGGGGAAGGAAAAACTCCCTTTTAACAGGAAGAAACCTCCGGCAGAACCAGGCGCAGGGAGGGGCGGCCATCTGCTGCGACTGGTTGGGGTGAGAGAAGGAAAACAGGATTTTTTACGTATTCTTGCAGCTAAGTTTAATTGAGCTGTATATTATAGCGACGCAATTTCAAAATTTGTGTATATTTTGTAAGGTCACTTGTTTCATCAGGTGTTGAGATAAACGCAGATTTAAAAAAGAGCACATGATCTATTATTTACATTTAACATATAATTGCAACTTTTTTTTTTTTTAAAGACTCAAAAAGACTTGAAATTCAAAGTTTTGGACTTGGGACTTGACTTGAGAGTTGTTCATCTTGACTTGAGACTTGACTCTGACTTGAGGATAAAGACTTGAGACTTACTTGAGACTTGCAAAACAATGACTTGGTCCCACCTCTGCATTTTACTATAATGGAGATAATGATCTCACAGTTTATCTTGCTGTGCTGACAAACAAAATATTAATTAGAAATGGCTTCTCTGTGTTGAAGCTCAACTACATCAACTGACAACAGCAATGCTTCTGCAAAGAGTGATCGCAATGGTGAGGCTGACTCTTACAACATTAACACAGAAATTCTTCTTAAGACAGAGCTATTAACAAAAGATTATTTTAGAACACTGGATATTTATCTTTTATTTTGTTCTGTTTTTTCAGAGACGTCAGAGCAATGGACAACGCTGGTGACACGTCTGCGCAAAAGACTTCTTAGAGAAAACACTCTGAATGAAAACACCAATCATTCTAACCAGAAAAACACAGAACACATCATGAGAGAAGACAGCACTGCAGAGAATAATAAACAGACTGTGGTGAAAGTGACGGACATTTTTAAAGCTAAGAAAGGGAAAAAAATCAGAACTGTGCTGACTGTTGGAGTGGCTGGTATCGGAAAATCCTTCCACATACAGAAATATATAAAAAAATGGGCGGAAAATAAGGACTCTTCATTATTCACTTGGGTTACAGATAGAGTAAAATCTGTTATTGGTAAAGGTAAAGAAAATGAACTAGGAATATTTCCACTCGAAGTCTCTGAACTTAATCAGATGAAAGATAAAGAAATTAGCTTGGTGGGTCTTCTCAACCATTTCTTCAAGGAAACCAAAGACTTTGTAATCACTGAATTTTCACAGTTCCCAGTTTTATTTGTCTTGGATGGACTTGACAAATTTCAGCTTCCGCTTGACTTTGATGACAAGAATTCCTTGTCTGATGTCAGTGAGCCAGCCTCAGTGGATGTGCTGTTGACCAACCTCATCAAAGGGAACCTGCTTCCTTTGGCTCTAGTGTGGATAACGTCCCGACCTTCAGCTGGTAATCAGCTGAATGTTGAAAAATGTGTTGACAGGGTGACAGAAATACGAGGTAAGATTATTGTTACGAAGACTATACCTTAAAATTCAATGCAACCAAGGGCCTTTATAGTATAATATCATCCAAAAGTCTTGAGTTACCCCCCATTTCTTTATATTTCTTTATACATTTCTAGGAAAATGGGAAATAGATGTAGCGATTTATTGAAACATGTACAAACTACATATTTCTACTTAATCCAACATATAACTACAAGATTCCCCACTCAGTGAAGGAGTCACACTAAAGAAGAATAACATGTCATTGTATTTATTTAAAACAGTCATATAACTGTTATTATTAATCTTAATTAAATTGTGGCAATTGCTGAATATTACATTGTTTACATGAATTTTGACTGTATCATTTCACTATAGAGAAAAATGTCAAAGAAAAACTGCAAACAAATATGAAGATGACTATTTGCAAAAACTATAAAAAACAGAGTGAGGAAAAGACTGACACAGAACTATGGGTACAAGAGGAAGAAAAAGGACTAGTGCAACCCAACTACAATGATATGTTTAATGTGCGAACAGTGCTAACAACGGGAATGGCTGGTGTTGGTAAAACATTTCACACAGAGATGTTCACGATTAAGTGGGCAAAAGAGAAGACCAACGAAAACATAGACTTTATAGTTTCATTTCAGTTCAGTAAGCTGAATGAAAGAAGAGACCAAGTTTGGAGTATGGAAGAACTGCTGAACGATTACTTCAGTGATATTAAACAACAAGGAGATCTCTCCTATGACAAGTTTAAAATACTTTTTATTCTTGATGGCCTGGAAGAATGTACACTTCCTCTGGATTTTATAAAGAAGAACCTGACTGACATGAAGAAACAGGCCAAGATGGATGAGCTCCTAACAAACCTAATCAAAGGGACTCTGCTTCCTTCTGCTCATCTGTGGATCATCTCTCGACCCTCAGGAGTTGATAAGATTCCATCTGATTATATCAAGAAAGTTACAAAATGTCAAGGTACTAAGCAAAATTAAGCTTTAAAAGACAACACACTGGTTTCCTTATTTAAACAGACTTAAAAAATACTTTTAATAATTAACATTGTTCATGGTAAATTTATCTTTTTACTTCATTCTGTTTTTTCAGAGACATCAAAGCGATGGACGAAGCTGGTGACACATCTGCGCAAAAGACTTCATACAGAAAACACTCTGATTGAAGACACCAATCATCCTAACCAGAAAACCACAGAACACATCATGAGAGAAGACAGCACTGCAGAGGGCACTGATGAAAAGACTGTGGTGAAAGTGAATGCAACATCTGACATCTTTAAAGACAAGAATGAGAAAAAAATCAGAACTGTGCTGACTGTTGGAGAGGCTGATATTGGAAAATCCTTCCACGTACAGAAATACATAAAAGAGTGGGCAGAAAATAAGAACCCTTCATTTTTCACTCGGGTTGCAGATATAGCAAAATCTTTTATTGGTAAAGCAAAAGGGGAAGAACTAGGAATATTTCCACTCAGTTTTAACCGGATTAAAGATGGGAAATTTAGCTTAGTGGGTCTTCTTAATCATTTCTTCAGAGAAACCAAAGAATTTGTGATTACTAACTTTTCACAGTTCCCAGTTTTAATTATCTTGGATGGACTTGACAAATCTCAGCTTCCACTTGACTTTGAAAACAACAACATCTTGTCTGATGTCAGTGAGCCAGCCTCAGTGGATGTGCTGTTGACCAACCTCATCAAAGGGAACCTGCTTCCTTCGGCTCTAGTGTGGATAACGTCTCGACCTTCAGCTGTTAATCGGCTGAATGTTGAAAAGGTTGTTGACAGGGTGACAGAAATACGAGGTGAGATTATTATTGCAGCAACTGCAATTGAATATAGTTGAGCATTTTTATAATATTTATACTAGTATACTAGATAAAAAAGATGTCAAAATACTAAAATAAAAGACAAATGTAATAATTATTTATATAATAAATAATTTGTTATTGTTGAAAGTAAGACAAATGTGCACAGTGTATACTTGTGTAATTTCTGTTTATAATGTTTTCTTACAGAGAAGCCCGATATTGTAAGCCAACGAAAACTCAAGTCTCAACTGAAGCAGCAGTTTACTCGTGTGTCTGAGGGCATCGACAGGCAAAAAACCTCTGCTGTCCTGAATGAAATCTACACAGAGCTTTACATCATAGAGGGGCAGAGTGGAGAAGTCAATGAGCACCAAGAGACCAGACAGGTTCAAAATGCGAAGTTCAAACCAGTTAAACAAGAAACAGCAATTAAATATAATGAGATCTTCACATCTGTTGAAAATAAACATATTAAAACTGTGATGACAATTGGAGTGGCAGGCATAGGAAAAACTATTGCATCAATGAAATACATGCTGGACTGGGCTGAGGGTAACGTGGTTCAAAACATTTATTACATGTTTCCACTTCCTTTCCGAGAGCTTAATTTGAGAAGAGAGGAACAACTCAGTTTTGAGGATCTTATTTATCAGTTCTTCCCAGCTATGAAGACCTCAGAAATATCTGACTATGACAAGTACGAAATTCTGATTGTTCTGGATGGCTTTGATGAATGTCGCCTTGATCTTGACTTCAGTGAAAGTAATAAATGCACCGATGTGAAAGAGCCAACATCAGTGAAAATTCTGCTGGCCAACCTCATCCAAGGAAATCTGCTTCCTAAAGCTCAAATCTGGATCACCTCCCGACCTGCAGCGTCCAACCATATTCCTGCTGATAAAGTTGACCGGGTCACAGAGGTGCGAGGATTCAACGATGAGCAAAAGGAAGAGTACTTCAGGAAGAGGTTTAATGAGGATCTGGCTGAAAAAATCCTCACCCATGTAAAGAAATCAAGGAGCCTTTATATCATGTGTCACATACCAGTTTTCTGTTGGATCACTGCAAAGGTCCTGGAGGAATATGTGACCGCAAACCAAGAAGATGAAATGCCCAAGACGCTGACTGACATGTACACATACTTTCTTTTGCTGGAGTGCAGACAGGCTAACAGAAAGTATAATGAAGATAAGACAGGTGAAAGCTGTGAGGTAGACAAATGCTGGAATGAAAGAAACAAGGAAACCATTATATCTTTAGGAAAACTAGCTTTTGAGGAGCTCGTGAAAGGAAACTTTCTCTTCACTGAAGACAACCTGACAGAGTGCGGTACTGACATCACAAAAGCTGCTGTTTTTTCTGGGATATTGACTCAGATCGAGAGAGAAGGTCCTTCACTGTACACACAGAAACTGTTTTGCTTTGTCCATTTGAGCATTCAGGAGTTCCTGGCAGCTTTCTATGTGTTTTATGTGTTCAATAACAAAAGTGAAAATCTGCTTACAATACCCCCTTCAGTGGTTTCAGACTTGCCTGCATCCGACTTCTACAAGAACGCAGTGGACAAGGCTTTAGCTAGTGAACATGGAGACTGGGATCTGTTTCTCCGCTTCCTGCTCGGCCTCTCACTCGAGACCAATCAGAAACATCTGAAAGAGCTGCTGACAGACAACAAAAAAAATAACAAGGAGACCAACGAGGAGACAGCTAAGTACATCAAAAAGAAGATCGATGAAGACACCAGTGATGCAGATAAAAACCTCAATCTTTTTTACTGTTTGAATGAGCTTAATGATCACTCTCTTGTCAAAGACATCAAAGAGCAACTGCGATCAGGAAAACAGAAGTTTGAAGATTACTCTGCTGGTCAGTGGTCTGCTCTGACTTTTGTGTTGTTGACATCAGATGAGAAACTCGATGTGTTTGATCTGAAAAAGTACCGGAAATCAGAAAAAGTTCTTCTGGGAATGTTGCCAGTGGTCAAAGTCTCCAAAATTACCTTGTAAGTACTTTTGAATCATATCTGTGAACTTCCAGACATGATCTTATTATTCTGTAATTCAGTGTACACAGAGTTTAACTATCTAAACGGGCTCACAGTAACATGGCATTTACAGTTTTGGGTTGGTAAATGTTTAAGGGTCTTTGGCATGTGCTTCACTTTTTAGCATCTTATATACAGTCTATGAATTTGATCACTACTACTAATGACTAAATCCATATTTAATGTCAAACAGTATTAACCATTAATCATGTAAAGGTATAAAGGAAGTAGAAGTCCAGTAAAATTCAAAGATGTATTAGCTACGCAACATTTTTCCAGGTTTTTGTTATGTCAGAATACAAAAAATGTCGTCATTATACTGATTATATAATTTGAAATCAACCAAGATTCAGTCAGTTCCATCCAATGAATCAAGTTCAGAGTTCAAACTTTCAGCTTTAACAACTTGGCATTCACTTTTCAGTAGTTACAGATAGCTTTATATTTGATAGCTTTTTACTGTAGTTTTAAATACGAAGCCCAAACAGATGCCAGTTTTCATGAGTAAGGCCACTAGTATTTATTGATGATGTGATTGCTTATATAAGAAGCAGGATGAATTCTGAAGTTTGCATGCAAACACCAGAAAACTGGTCAGACGTTGTTTCAGAGTGCAAATGGAGAACGACTCAAGCACTCCGAGTTTCAAACTGACCCAAGATTTTCTCAGAGCAAAGAAATGGGATATTCTTCAGTGGCCAAGTCAGTCAACTCATCTAAACATCGTTCTTCATTAAATACAAAACTGAATACAGAGAGACTCACAAACAAGAAGCAACTGAAGGTGGCTGCAGTAAAGGCCTGACAGAGTATCGAAGGGAGGAAATGCAGCATCTGGTGACATCCATGGGCTCTAGACTTAAAGCTGTCACTTACTACAAATGATTTCCATCCAAGTATTACAAACGATCCTTTATTTAAATGATTATTTGCATTTAAAATTATGTTAGTTTGTCAAATTAATTTTAAGCCTCTGAAAATGACGAGCTACGTATAAAAGTGTCAGTAATTTCTGAAGTAAATGCAAAATGTTTGTAGATCTCCTTGAATTAAAGTGAAAACCATCATCATCTTAATCGTCCTATTTAAAATCCAATGTTGTGGTGTACAGAGGCAGAGCTATAAAAATTATGTCTCTGTCCAACAAACAATTTATGTAACTGTATACATTGGTCTTTTAGTTACTTTAACACACTAGTGCAAAGTAACAGTACATAGCACTTTGCTGTATGTCTCATTTTCACAGGCTGACTTGGTGTGAGCTCTCTGAAAAAGCCTGCAGTGGTCTGACATCCTCAGTCCTAAGCTCTGCATTCTCAAACCTTTCGGAGTTGAACTTAAGCCATAATGACATGCTTGATGTAGGTGTGCAGCATCTTGCAGAAGGTCTGAAGTGTTCACACTGCAAACTGGAGATTCTGAAGTAAGTGTGCATAAACAGACTGCCAAAGAGGTTTTTCTTGTCTTTTCTTGTTAGAAAATTAAAAAGTTTTCACATTGTACAAATTACAACAAACTGTTAGGTTGCTGTGACTGTAGAGTGCTTTTAGCTCCATATGAATTTTATTAGAGACAGATATTTTTTACACTTTGGTCAAAATGTGCAGAAAAGCTGTACCTTAACACATTGTTTATAATAGATGATTGCTTTCCGTTACCATTATATCCTAACCCCGAACTAAAGGGGGAGATGAAAGTAAATAACAGGTTTCTTCTAACAGCCATCTAATCCTAACTGCCTCTACCACCTCATAATGGCCAAGTGAGTATGGCCAAGTCTGGGGTTTCTCAATATAGAAACCAATTAAATGGTCTACCTGACCTCATACTTTATGTAAATAGGACATGAAATTGATGTGGAAAATTTGTCAGGTTTACCCAAGCAGGAAAAACATTCACAGCATTCAAATGTCTTATGTAAATACATTCACCGCAGCAAACTCAATGTTGAAGAGAAGGTGATATGATCATCCCATTAAAGACATTAATGTGATACACGTGATAAACATTAATATCAAATATTTAAGAATGCAGTGCAAAAAATCCTGATTTTAACTAATTTAATTACTTAAATTTTACATGACCGGCACAGTGACGCGGTGGTTAGCACGGAGTTTGCATGTTCTCCGGGTACTCCGACTTCCTCCCGTAGCCCAAAGACTGTTAGCTTAATAGGGTTAGGTTAATTCATGATTTTAAATTGCCCATAGGTGTGAATGTGAGTGTGAATGGTTGTCTGTCTCTCTGTGTTAGCCCCCCGCCTCTCGCCCTATGATAACTGGGAGGGGCTCCATCCCACCCGTGACCTTGATAAGGGTAAGAGAATGGATGGATGGATGGATAGTATACATTCTATTTAAACCAAGCACATTTTTCTCAGTGATTAATTATTTGAATAAATTATCCTTTGATTTTACATATTTCAGCTGCATTGTACTATCTGTAAATCTGCTATCAAAAATCAGAAAGACCAGTAAAATAATTTCTCTCTGTTTGTGTGTTCTGCAGATTGTCTGGTTGTCAGGTAACAGAGACAGGCTGCACTTTCTTGGCCTCATCTCTCATATCCAACACAGCCTCCCTCCTGAAACATCTGGATCTGAGTTATAATCACCCAGGAGACCATGGGACCAGAAGACTCACTGATATAATTGAAGATCCAAATATGAAACTGAAGACACTGCTGTAAGTTATCAAGAGAAGTGTCTATATGGTCTATGGCATTTATTTCCAATAATATGGCAGGCTCTTTTTCTGAGCCTACATCAACTTTAAAGCAAAATTATAATAGAACCTGAAATAAAAAGTCAATTTTTGATTTATAACATAAATCACATTTGAAGTCATATTTTTTCCACTCTGTTTGAAAATTATTTCTGCACTACTTCTTCACCCTACCTTACTATATGTAATTCTATACAAAAAATAAAATCTCGTACAGTTTGGACCATGGTGGAGCGCATCGGTTAAAGCCGGGGATCAAGAAGTGTAAGTTGTCCTCTGATTTTCAGTGTTTTGTCATGTAATCACAATATTAAAGCACCATTCCAATGATCTTGTTGCTCATTTTTAAAATCAAAATCACAAATTATAATGTGATATACCTGCTGATTTATTGCTTTGTATCTTTTTTTATGTATTTATTTTTTGTGGTCACTCCAGTACACAAAGACATTGAATTCTTGCGTTGTCTTTCTCAGATGGTGTAGAACTGAAGCTTGACGAAACTACGGCAAGCAAAAGGCTTATTCTTCTAGAAGGAAACAGAAAAGCAAGAACTGTAAAGAAGGTAGAGGAGAAACCTGCACGACCTGAAAATGAGGACAGGTTCATGAGGTCTCAGGTGTTTTGTGTCGAGGGACTGAAAGGTCTCTGTTACTGGGAAGTGGAATGGAGTGAGACGGTCTGCATTGCTGCGGCATACAAAAGAGTGGGTAGAAAATGGGATAGCAGTGGTGGCCTAGGATGCAATGAGATGTCCTGGGGTCTGTACTGCTCCAAGACCAAATGCACTGCCATGCATGGGAAGACATCAAAGCCATTGAAATTGCCTTCTAAAAAAATAGCAGTGTTCTTGGATTGGGAAGGTGGAATTCTGAGTTATTACAGTGTATCATCAGAAAAGCTGAGCCTCATACACACCTTCAATGAAAAATTCACAGAGCCACTCTTCCCAGCCTTCTGGTTTAAAACGGGCTCTGTGACCTTATGTGACATTGATTAAATCACTCAGTAGTTAAAACAGTGCTGTTTGTATTTCATTCTATTAACATTTCAGTTCCTTAATATGAAAAATTACTTTGTTTTTTTTCTCCTTTAGATGTGACTTGTTTATAAAAATAATAAACAAAAAAAAGAACAATGTAAAAAGAAAACAAAGCTATTGTAATATCTTAAAGTTACATTCATGCAACATCCAGAGGTCCTTAAAAATGCACTAACCTATGGCAGGTGTAGATCTGCTATGACACAGACAGCTCTGTATTTCCAGATAAGGGACAGTTGCTGATTTCAGTAATTTCCTTCAAAAATGTTTTTGTGTTTATCTGTTTAATCACTTATATTTTTCTAAGTGTAAGATATCCTAATATACTGATAACGAGGATGAATATTAAGAGTTTCAAGTATGTTTTATGTTTTTTTTTAAACTTCACTTCTACCTTGTTCTTGTTTTTATTACTTTAATTTTTCAGTTTATAAATGACAATAAAGCAGAATATGTACAAGAAGGAATACAAAATTTTCTCCCTGTCGAATAATACTTACATTTCCTCTTGAATATTGAAAAATTTTTTGTTTTCACTTTCTAATGAAAAGATACCTAACATTTGATTAAACAGTGGGGTAAAAATCCCCATCTAATCAAATAAAGGGCATTTTCCAAATTTATAGACATTAGGGATGGATTGTTCTATGGTCAGTATCATCAGCAGTGAAAACTGATGATTATAAATAACTGTACATACAGAAACCTGAATTTTTGATGTATATAGATCTAAAAAATTAAATCCACTGATTAAGGTCAGACTGTGCTTGAGAAATTGATACAAAAAAAATCATGTTGTTTTACCAAGTTTGAAAGAGAGAGAGAGAGAGAAAAAGGTAAAGAAAGCGAGAGGCTTCACTAGTAAAAAATTATGGAGTGTTAAACCCAAAGTCAAATAAATGTATGCCAAAAAATGTCAAAATATCACACCTCATAGACTTTGGATTTGTTAAGGACAAATTACTCACATTTGACTTATTGGCTCACATCACAGGATTAGGATTTTATCAGGTATGTTTCTTAACTGATACACCTGGAAACTTCAACACAAAAACACTTCTGAATGTCACCTGATGAATGTTTTGGTTGGACTGTATCAAGTGCCTTAGTCTTTATCTTCCTAATTATGTGTCAGCTGATCGCTTGTCCAGGTGGTATGTTCCGACATCCATGTCTGTCTTTGTCCATATTTCTTTTTTCATTCACTCTTTCTAACATAATTTCAGTCGAGCAGCTGTCAGAAACAATTTATTTCCCTTCCCTTCCATCTGGATCCTGATCAAACTTTACTGTGTTACATTGTGAAGAAGCCTGGTGTACTTATAGGAATAATTAGGGGAATAATGTCTCAGTATCCAGGTCTCAAACACATGCACAATCATAGACATTTACAGTACAATAATGTGATGTTAAAACATCCTATTTTCACTGACACATACAGTTATATTCATGGCGATTGAGTCTGTTGGGAGTGATTATTTCCATTAGTGTCCTCCAGATTGTAAGAAGAGAAGAGAAAAACTGAAATAAAGACCTTTTGCATTTACAGTAAGGTAAGCTTAGTGGCTTCCATGTCCAAAATTGTCTAAACTTTCTTAATGTTTAAAACTGACTACTTTATTTCATCCTTTCCTCCCTAATCTTTGCTTAAAGTGAAAGAGCATAACCAGTGATTTGTTTCCTTTTTAGTTTGGGACCAATTTGAGCCTTTCTGGTTAACCAAAGAGGAAAGAAACAAAATTTCAAATATTCTGAACATCATTGTTAAAGCTAAACATCCTTACGGTGGGGACAGTTTGCATACTACTCAAAACACAGTTTGTTTAATTTAAATAGGCACAGGCCAATGTGCATTTTAACATTATATTGTTGTATGCATCCCTCTTTCTCACCAAAATTCACATCCAAACTGGCATGTTTGGGCATCTTAATGTAGGAGGCAATGAATTACACCCATGAAAGACAGGAGTGGGTGATGTCTAGAGTGAAAGAAGTTACAAAGGAAGGGATGGAAGTAGAAGAGAAACATCTGGGACAATATGGCAACGAGCGATCTGAAGGCCTTTTTGCACCACAAGCCAATTCATTGTTTCCATAAACCAAATTTTTGACTGAGTCTGTGAAGAGCCTTAAAGAAAATCACAATAAAAAATTTAGTTCCAGTTCTCATGTCACAGGCCTTATAAAAGCAACAGACCTGTTTGATTCATTTAGGATCTCTCCTGTTTCTGCTTCTTTCACTCCATACCATTGATCTGCTGCAGCTAATTGACAACACATTTAGGGCCCCTCACGTTCTTTCTGTCTCACTCTGCATCAGTCTGTTAAGATTTGTTTTGATTAGAGAGCTGCCTGAGCACGCTTTGAGTTGAATGAATGGTTTGTGTGGGTTTATTGAACGGCAACAAGAGACTTTGTGAGAAATGTGTGACCGTCACTGCTTTTGAACTGGAAAATGTACATTCCTTTTGCAATGATCAAAAAGCCTTTTAAAACCCCACAAGCTCTGTTAAACGATTATGTTGGCCTTTTTAATAGTTTATGTGCATCTACTGACTAATAGAACATGTAATTAATTTTGATTGAGTTCCAGAAGTAAAAGTTTTTAAACTCATCAGGCTATGGGTAATCTAGTCATGACAGCAGTAATGAGTTGTTGAGGATATGCTGAACTTTTGTTTTGGTAAAACTGCTTGTGGCATAAGAATGACAGACCCCACCACATACTTGCACTTTTCACACACTCTTTATTCAGTTGCTCGTTCTTACACTTGGCTGCAGCTTTTCAGCCGACAGCCACACACACACACAACAACCCATACTCAGGACCCAGTTCATTCTTTTATGGAGGGAGGTGTTATGATCTGATGCAGCTCCAGTGCGTCCCAGCCTCCCCTGCAGCCGTGCCGAAGCCACACCTCGCCACATTGCTGTTTCTGCTGCTTCTAACCTTTGTTAGCTGCTGTTAGTTGGTTTTAGCTGTTAGTAGCCGTTGTTAGTGAAACTTTCTTTGAAGTGGTTGGACTGTGATGATTAGTGAATAAACTCTCATATGATGTGAGAATGTAATCAAACTGTATATCAGAGAGAAAGTGAGATATTTAGGATACTCAAACCTAACATTAGCTAACATGTTAGCTTAAAACAGCTGTTGTTGTTTAGCTGTCAGCTGTCTGGAGACAGGAGGGTCACATGTCTAATCTGCTGAAAAGAAGTAATTGTGACAATACATGGAGTAAATAAGTAAATAACACATGTTCATGTGTTAGAGATGAAGCTTTAGGTGAGAAGGACGAAGATGACATTTTATTAAGATCCCAGTGGCGTTGTCTCTTTTCTTTTGTGTTTTCATTTCTTTGGTGAAGGGCCAACTATAAAACATAGGTATGATCCTTTTTATCATCAGGCTAAACGTGCAGATACAAACTGAAATATCCCTCAAGAAGCCTTCTCTGCCTAGCCACATGCATAAAACATGATTAGTCAGAAAAGGGATGTCCTTCCCAGGACACTGTATATGATGGGGAATATAGTGGCTTCCAAAAACTGCAAATCCACCCCTATGTATTTTTAGTGGATAAATTCTTAGTTTTTGAGAGCGCATCAATTTGTTGAAAGATGTAATTACACACTACATTACCCTACACATTAATCTGTCTATATTTATGAGAACAATGTCCTTTTTTTCTGTCAAATA
>VVHJ01052590.1:0-14517 GCA_015107715.1 Tylochromis polylepis
CTTAAATACTCTTTCTCATTATTGGATTCACCTGTGTATGTAGGTCAGGGGTCACTGAGCTTACCAAGCCAATTTGAGTTCCAATAATTAATTCTAAAGGTTTTGGAATCAATAAAATGACAACAGTGCCCAAATTTATGCACCTGCCTGATTTTGTTTAAACAATTATTGCACACTTTCTGTAAATCCAATAAACTTCATTTCACTTCTCAAATATCACTGTGTGTGTCTCCTATATGATATATTTAACTGACATTTTTTATCGTAACAACCAACGATTTATACAGGAAAATAATGACTATTAACAAGGTTGCCCAAACTTTTGCATCCCACTGTATGTGTATTTGTAGGTACTGTTTGTTGGGATATGTACACTTCTTTAAAGTATTCTCTTATCTCTCTCTTACCTAGTGAAGCACTTTGTAAAGTTGTGTGTTTTAAAAAATGCTTTGGGAATAAAGTCATTACTATCCATCAGCGCTTGTGTAAAATACCGTGGACCGATGATTGCCACTTTAAAATATTGATAACAAAGTATTTTTTACTGACCAACCCACTGCACAAGTTTGATACTTCAATCAAAACTAAGACAAGGTTGTCTTTTTAAAAATACAATTACATAACAAGTACACAGCGATATCTATTACTTATAAATATGGAAAATTCTGCCTGTGGAAATCCTGTCGGCTGAGTTATCGACCTCGTTAGAGCCTTTCCTGATTTTTTTACGTGACTTTTTATTTCCTTTTAACTCTGTCACTTCCTATAAAATTTGACACACCTGATGCAATGTATTGGTTTTTGTGAGACGCTAAGTTTTTCCATCTTGCTTTATCCCGATGACGTTAACACACAATAAAGATTTTAATATTACTTAAAGCTGTAGTGGCCACAGATTGTGAGTTCCCTGTCAGACACAGTTGGGCACTGACTAAGGAGTGCTGTTTCAAAATGTTTACTCCTACAGTCTTTTTACAGTAAGTACTCATCATGAATGCCCATGATAATGTCTGCACTGCAGGCCTACATTTCCTTTTTATTTTTTTGCAGTGCACCTATTCCAGTATGTAGGGCAAGGGAAGATTTTCGATTATGTTTGTTAAAAAAACACAAAGCCAACAAATCTATTTGGTTTTCCAAATATGGGTCAGGCAATTAAAAAGTGTCCTCGTGTTGAATTCAGGTCCTTCAGGAAGAAGATAAAAACTTTAAATGAGTTTTCCTGACCTGGAAAATCAACAACAACAAGAAGGAACACAATAAGGTCCATTTGGTGAACGTGGGGAAAAGCAGAGAAGCAAAAACATGGTTGACTCACCTCCACAATCAGAACATTCTTATGGAGAGAGCATGTTGGGGAGAGAAGAGAGGGCGGGAACAAACAATTACTCTTGATTGAAAACAGATAATCTGCTCCACACTTACACGTTTCAAAAAAACCCCAAAAGCCATGTAGAGGTGATTTAAGAAGCAATAAATTATACACATAGAGAAATATACTTTTGTTGTGTTCTGAAATGCAACGCAAAACCAACTGACGAACAAATCTACAAGGAAATGATCAGGCTGGAGCTGAAGTAAAAGCAGAAGTACTGAAATTTGGGCAATATCAGCTAAGCCATGCCTAACCACATTTATTCAAACACTACATCCGCGTGACTCTTTCCATTTATGATGTCAGTGATTCACCTAAATGAATGAATGCAGCAGAAAAATGTCGACCTCATCCAGATTGGAAAGCTATGTTTCTGCAGTGCCGCACCAAATGTCGCACTGAAATAGCTGAAATTCTGCAAATGTCTGTCTAATAAACTGAAGACGACTGGGCAGTTTCTTTATTAACAGCCGCTGTCTGGGCTTCGCTTCAACTTAGTTAGGACACGATAAAAAGTGGAACTCTCTAACTGCCAGAGTTTACTCCACTTTTTTAAACAAAGGGTTCATCTGAGTGTGCAGTCATGCTTTGTTTAGGACTCATTATTCATACAGATTTATTTAGAGCACACTAAACCCTGGAGAAATGCAAAAGCAATGAGCTATATATGAGATATGTAAAGCTCAGTGTCTGAAAACTACACTTCAGGGAGGCCAAAAAGCAAATGAACAGTAATGTGTACACTGTTAAACAATTAGTTAACCTCTTCCTGTAAAGCATCACCTCATTCTGTTAGAACCTGGGACTAAAATTAGCAGCACGTCACAGTGAGCTCAGGGATTTCACAAGCACACTAAAGATTCTGTGAGGAAAGCAATGAGTCATGCCTGCTACCTCATATCCTATTCAAGTTTCAGGCACCTGGCTACTGTGTACATGTACTGCTGAGGTATGCGTATGACTGTGAATGTTCATATCAGCTGACTTAAATTACCTAAAAATACCACTGCTGACTTGTGACTCCCATGGTAACAGTTAATGATTCATCCCTCTGTACACGTACATGCAGATGTGCACGTGTGCACGTGTGTGTGTGTGTGAGTGGAAGGGAAAGCTGCTTACTTGGCAAATAAGTTGTACACAGATCCTTTTATAAGAAATACATGGGTATGAACTGCAGAGGTGGCTTAATTTTGAGACGGTTCACATCTGCGGTGAAAATTAGAATTTTGGCCGGTTTTATTTTTTCTAATAGACCAGATTTAGTAAGCAGAAATGTGGTTTGAATGCTCTGTTATGCCAAACACATTTACTTAGTGCTAAGAGGAACACTGTATACTCGCTTATAGACTCATCTTGTCGGTCTTTTTCTCTTTTCTTTATTTAATTGTGTAATTTAGGCCAGTTTCCCTGCTGAAAAGTCTTTGAACCCTTTAGGATTTTCCAAATTGAATATAAGCACACAAATATGACCAAAGTCCCACCTAAAGAGCAGATAAAGATTTTCTAATTAATTTTTATTTTATTTTGACTTTTTCTTTTTAATTCTGCTCAGTTTCAGTTAGTTTCTTGTTTCAGTTTAGTTTTTATTGTATAAAAATATTTTGTTTGAATTAGTTTGGGTGTTAGTTTTAGTCTTAGTCTATTCATCACTGTATGGCGGGCACATGTCCAAGGCAAGATTTGGGGAAATCAGTAGAGGTATTACAATAAAGACATCCATCAAAGCTTCATTAGGCACGTTGTAACTACCTTTTTACCAAACTAACAGTTAGTAAAGCTAAGGGTACTTCCTCTATACTTTTATTTTATTTCAGTTAGTTTTCAGAGTTCACAATATTGTTTCAGATAGTTTTAATATTTTTTTAATCTGTTTTTTTTTTTATTTTTGTTTTAGTTGACTAAAATGTTTTAGTTTTTAGTTTGGTTTTAGATGACTATAATACACCTCTAGTGGTCACTCAGCACTCTTTTTTTTTTTTTTAAGTAGAACCAATAATGGTCTGTTGCCATCATAGACCCATCATGCTGTGATCAGTGCTGATTGATTATTCTTTCTAAATCAAACTGGTTACATGTTATGTAATCAGGGCCTTTAATGTTAGATTAAGTCCTTCCTAACTTGCCCTAACATTCGATCAAATAAAATGTTTTTTTTGTCATTTTTTTCTGTGAGACAAAAAATATAAAATTATATATGTATTTTACAAGAAAACAGGATGAAAGCCTCTGAAAGTTTTTTTTTTCTTATTTCCAATCCTGGAAATGATTTTACAACTCTTTATAATAATGTGACTGTCATCACCACAAGTCTGCACTGTTTCACTGAGACCCTTTGTTAGGTGACATGCACTATCAAAGGCTGGCAACAGCTTGCACACACACACACACACACTCGAGTTCTGTGAGCTACCATCTCTGATTACATGATAACAAGACAAGCTGTAGGAGAGGGTTAAGTAAATCTGTCACCCCCTGGATCTACCGAGGTACCCACTCAATATGTCCTCGAATTTACACCATACATTTTGCTTCACTTGAGATAAAATGGAATAAACCTTTCGCCATAGCTGGTATGTGATCAGCGCTGGGTGTGTCAGAAACTGCCATCTTTGATCTCATTCACTGAATTGAGGCAAACAGCACATTAGAGGGAAGGGTGCCCTCTTGAGGCTGCTGTCGATCAACAATCACCATCTCCATGCTACCTGGGTTTTACAACAACACAAAGCCCATCATAACGCTCAGACGTCTCAATGATGATGATAAAAATCTTACCTTTCCAGCTAAAAAAGACAAGTCCTCTCCTCCGAGGATGTGGAGATCCTCTGTTGACTTGTCATTCTATGGAAATAAAATAAAGGAGAAACTGTTTTTTCGATTATCCATCTCGATTACCCAATCTCTCAAGAATGCACTGGGTCCATCCTGGGGCTTCATCCCAGTTGGACATGCCTGAAAACACCTCACCCAGGAGGCCTCCAAGTCAGATGCCCGAACCAGCTCAACTTGTTTAATTAGGTACATCTGTTCAATTGCTCATTAACACAAATATAATCAGCTTATCACATGACAGCAACTCAAAAAGAATTTAGGTATGTAGACATGGTTAAAATGACCCGCTGAAGTTCAAATCGAGTTTCAGAATGAGGATAAAAAGGCGAATTAAGTGACTCTGAGCATAGCTTGGCTGTTGCTGTGACAGACTGGTCTGAGTATTTCAGAAACTGCTGATCTACTTGGATTTTCCCACAGAACCATCTCTAGGGTTTATAAAAAATTGTCCAAAAAAGAGAAAATATCCAGTAAGTGGCCGTTCTCCGTGTGAAGATGCCTTGTTGACGCCAGAGGTCAGAGGAGAGACTTCTTTGATCTGATACAAAGGCAACAGTAACTCAGATATATCTGTATGCACATCACATTGAACCCTGGAGCAGATCGGCTGCAGCAGCAGAAGACCACACCGGGTGCTACCGCCGTCATCTAAGAAATAATTCTCAATTCAACAATTTGTTGAATCTATGCCGCAAAGAAGTTTAACCCGGTGTAGCTTGAATGTGTACCTAATAAAGTGGCCAGTGAGGGTATCTCGCCAGCAGCATTTACCAGCTAAAAGAAATTTGTCAGCAATCACATCAAATCAAAACAGCACTTTCAAGGCAAAGTTACAGAAAGACACCAATGTCCTAATGAATGAAAAATAATACACATCTTGTGACTAACTCAAAACTCACAGGCGATTCTCTTGAGCGTGAAAATGCCTTCGAATTCTCACACAAATGCCACTCAAGTTAAACTGTCGGTGTCTGAGTCCTTTCTTTGCTGCAGTGGGCAGCAGCTCACCAAGTAACTCTTGAGACGGATGAAGTGCACCGTCATGGGGATTGTGCGGTTGGAGTTGTGGCTAAGGTCCTTGATCCTGTCCACCAGGTCGGCACAGAACTGGTAGCCTCCTTTCAGCACGCACAGGACCACAATGGCATGGTCCCCCAGGTCATCCATGATGTTTCTAGCAAGACGTTCTGTTCTGTGTACAATGAAGAAAAAGTGAATTTCCTCTAAAAGACCACTGGTCTCGTCGAACAAGACGACTATATGTGATGATAAATTTGTTTAGCTTTGTGTTCCTATTTCATCTTAATGAATAACTCTGGTTAAATATGCAAAGACTGCTAAAATGATTGATTAACTGTTTACTACATTTAAATAAATGTTTTAAATATTTTATAAGAAAGAAAAACAGATGGCTCACATGTGATTTAAACTGACCAGTACTCGCATAGCACTTTTCTACTCTAATTGAGCACCTAAAACACTTATTCAGCCAGTCACACTCACATTCCTACTGCACTTTTTATTCTATGCTTAAGCAACTTGTTTAAACTTCTGACCACAACTGTACATACTAGTACATGCCCATGCTTCAGTACTGTTCAGCCTGCTCGTGCTGTTTGGCATGAAATGATAATCATAAGCTGTTCTAGGTGCATAAATGCTAAAAAAGGTTGATTTTAGCCCATTGGTAGGTGGTTGCCAGTGGTTGTAGATATAAATTAGAAATAACTACTGTTATTACATAAAACTGACATAGTTCTGTTATAAAATAAAAGTGCATAAATGCTAAGAACAGATCATTTTAGACCTTTGTTAGGTGATTGCTAGGAAACGTCATGATGTCATGATATCGGTAATAGATTAAAAACTTCAAGAGCATAAAATGTACCCGTGTGCCAAGTTTGGTTACCCGGCTCCTGATCGTGTAACGGCAGGCAGCAGAAACATAAACACACAGACAGAGCTTTTGTGTTTTACAGGAAGATGAAAAGCTTTGTGTCACGTGACTAAAACACCAATTATTTGATTGAAAATTAATTTTGTAAATTTGAACTTTATAGACACATTAGTTAATAATTTTTTTTTAAAGTAACATTGAACTCCTCTTTCTACTAACAAAATAGTATGAATTAACCCGGGGAATCTACTGTGGGATTTGAGCTTTCATGTGGGAGCTGTGGGGTTTTTTTTTTTCTTTGTTTTGTTTGTTTCTTTGGGGAATTTCTAAGCTTTACCAGGATTCATTTCTATAAAAGCATGCCAAAACTTCCGTCAAGTTCATATCGCATAATCTGTGCATGATATCCCCTGGATTTCCCCAAAAACTGTACAAAGGCTTTTATGCAGCACCTGTACAAAAGAATATGGGAATATTACTTCCTTGATGCACGATTTTATCAAAGAACAAAGAAAGCGACTTCCCAGTTGTAGCCATGTACCTGTCCATAATCAAGCCATGCGGGATGATGACACAGTCTAAATCTCCGGAGTAGTGTGCTGGATAGCTGAAGAGATCTAAACTGTAGCCTGGCCAGTCATCTTTAATCTGCAGGGGGGAGATAAACGCAAACATCATGTTTCTGCTGTACTACAAGGAGAAAAACAGCGGGTACGAGTTTTATCTTGCTTGCACCAGAAGCACATGTAACTTTAAGCAATCTGCAAGGCGCGCAAAGTTGTCTGCCTGCGCAAAATGTGCATCCATACACGAGCGACGCTTTTCTTCGACACTTGTCCCTTCCCCGTCAGCCCACTAATTTAATTACCACAATCCCCTCGCTTCTTCCTCCGGACCGGACGGCAAATTCTGCCATGTTGTTTTTCCACCGCCACAAAAGAGGCTTTTGTTTCAGGAAAGTTGATAGAAGGACTGGGCACCGACAGGAGAGAGGAGGAGCGTCGGGGTGAAGGAATGTTAGCAGACCGAACACTTTGCGTTTCTCGCTGTCAAACAGCAACCATGCAGCAGGGGCGCTCTAACATTACATTTACTGCTGCTTTTCATGGGGCCCCACCTTTCTGTTTGTGCCTGTTCAAGGGCTAGTATGAAGTGATCACTTTTTGGCACAACACCGGGCAGTGTTGGAGAGAGTACCCAAAGCTAAGAGTATACTACAGCATACAATCATGAGGAAAATCATGCAACAAAAAAATATGTATTTCAAATGTTTTTATTGTTCAGGATGGGCAGTGCAGTGGAGTTCATTTCATGAAATCTGTCTTTTTCTAACCATGCATCATTATTACAAAGTTACAAAGTCTTTCAGCTGAAAACTGCTTCTGTGGAAAGGAGAGTAGCTCTGAAATGCAATCATCAGTATTCAGCGGAAGGCTTGATGCTTGTTGATTTTGAATTACCACGTTTTTTACATATGCTTAACATTCTGCTGTCACTGTTTTCCATGACAAGAAAATACACCGAAACTGAGTGGTTTTCTGAGAGAAAAGAGGGAAAGAGATGGATCAGCTGCAAAGCAAACATAAGAGGCGTCGTCACCCTGGGGATATAACAAAAGTTTTTAGTGTTGTGCAAGAGTTACTGGGGGGGAAAAAAACCCAAAAGCTGAAATGCTGATTACTGATAGGATAGGATTTTACTTCAATCAAAACATTCCCATGGGGAAATACTGAAGCAATCTTTATTGTTCCATATCACAGTGTGGAGGAGGTGAAAGTTTTGACAAAATGTGTTAAAGTCGCCATCTAGTGGAAGAAGACAAACACTCTGGCTCTTCTGTACACAGCTTTTCTTCTGATCAATCATTTTGTCTTCATTTAACTGAATCTTTACACAGTCTGGACACATGATCCCTCTTAAACATTCATTAAAACAATGCCTCATGCCATTATAAAAATAAGAGAGGAGTAAAAGACTAATACAGAAAAATTCAGGGGCCACACCCTGTCTCCTGTGCATGATATAATCTGCATTTGTGTTACAGTGTGTGAATGAGTGAATTTAAGATGAAGCATCCAGGCAATGTGTGAGTGGTAGTTTCACTGCATATTCAAGCAGTATGGGCTCTGTTGAGAAGAGGGGGACACAAAGTGTCTGAGCCACTCATCCATGCCCCTTCCACAGCAGCTGCAATTTAAACAGTGCCTCACTGACAGCTGGAAAGACAGATGTCAACAGCAGTATTATATTTCAATCGGCCTGTATGGTGTCACCACCTCGGAGGTGTCAGGATTGTGCTGCGTGACAAAAAAAATCCTTCAAAAATTAAATAAAACTCAGTCTGCATGAGTTATCTCACTTGATGCTGTTGTTTCAGATGACAAAGCTGCAGGCTTGACACTGGAATAATCTCGCTCATGACCATCTACTGCAGCACTGCAGAGGCCAGGAGATGAGAAGTCTTGTCAGATTGTTTTTGAGGCCCTCTCTGCTGGTGAGCACAACCCGGCTCCTTCACTGCCCTCGGGGTGCAGGGGAGCAGTCTGGCTTTGGCACTTCACACTCGCTCAGCAGTCAAGGCCTCTGACCGTCTGCAGACTATACCACCAACTGGTCCCACATACCCTTGGCCCTGTTGTTTGGCCAATTATGAATATTCACTTGCTATGAATGTAATTCTGTCAGACATGCAACTGTCCATCCAGATAATGTCAGCAGTGTTGTTTGTATTTGAAGAATTTCATCATTCTTCTCATTTTCTATCAGATTTTGAGCCTAATCACAACTTCAAGTGATTTTTTTTTAGCCATGTCCTCCGCTGTTATCCTACTAAGACACATCATGAGCCACACTAAGAACTGAACTTTAAGCTTACAGAAAAACTCAATAGACCATCAAAAATGTATAAATCCACACCACGAACTAGTCCCGAGCAAATGCCCTTGTTATGTATGATTGTGTAATCTTTGGTAAATCTTTTCAATACCAGAACATTTATTTAAACATATTTTATTTTATTTTATTAAAAACTGAGACTGCTTTGTTTGAATTTTGTGTTGACCACCAAGCTGTGAATCATGCAAATCTACTTTGGTAGAGTCCAAGAATAAATATATTGAGCTGGAAGCGACCAAAATAGGTCCCCTTTAAAGGCCTCCTTCTTCAGTAGGACACAAAGAGCTCAGAGCTTAGACAGGGTATGTTTAAGAGAGTTTTTTTTTTCTTGGTCTTTGGATTTGTCATGACATGATGTGAATCACATTGATTAATGCAACAACCTATTGTGCAACAATCTAAACCCCTGGGTCCTGACATTCATGTGAATGCTATGCAGACATACTAAGCACAACCCCCACAGCAGCAACAATCCCCATCAGCAGCAGCCTCCCCCAGCAGGACAATTTGTCATCATGAAAAACTGCTCCAGCAACATGACAAGAAGCTCAAGGTGTTGACCCGGCTCCCACAATATCAACAAACATGACACAAAATTATATTAACAAGACTAAATCCACTTTAGACTACAACAACTGCTGAAAAATACTACCAATTAAGAAAGACCCTGTCAGTGTCAACCAGTAAGAGGTGCTGATGAGTACATACAGAAGCTTCTGTGGCTCACAGACAATACAATCAGTATCCAAATACTCTTAAGTTTCTGGGTGGCACAGTGGTGTAGCACTGCTAGTCACAACAAGAGTTGTGGATCTCAGTTTGATCCACAACTGGGACCTCTCTGTGTGGAGGTGCTCCAGCTTCCTCCCTCAGTCCAAATGCACAGCTGTCAGGTTAACTGGTGATTCTAAATTGGCCGTGTTTGTGAGGTAGATAAAGTGCTTTAAGTGTACAGAATAAATTGCTGTATGAGTGTATGGCTAAGGTATGACCTGTAGTTAAAAATGCTACATAAACACATGTGTGTTACATCCTCAGTACACACGAAACCCTTCATTTACTCTCCTCCTATTTACTTGGACTTGGTTCCGTGTGCGTTTGTCTGAGTGCATGTGTCCAAATATGTTGAATATGTTTGGACAAGAGCCATCATGAATGGTAGGAAGATGTGGAGCCATTAAGGGGGTGGGGTGTATCTGCTGGCTCACTAACCTTGGTCGACTTTCAGTTATCACAGCAGTGATTACCATCGTGCCATTGACGCCTCTGTGTGAGCAAAAACGTGGAGTCGTTGCTGTCTCGTAAACGCCACAATAATAAAAATGCTGATGTATGAACGCTCTGCATTACATATCATTTTAATGCGTTGAAAACCCTTTTCCAACAAAGCAAGTCAAGCACAGTAGTGCACATTAACACATGTTGAAAACCCATGACCTAATTCACAAGAATAGGAAAACAAAACAAATAACAAAACGAAAACAAAAAACAAAAACAGGAGCCTACGTTAAGCATACCATTAAAAAAATACAAATACAAACAAATAGGCCACACAACATAAAAACTGTCTATAAACAAGGTTAGACTGCTCAGAAAACACATTATTTGACAGAATGACCCGCCCCTTCTTTAAGTACTTCATCGTTAACGCTTCCTTGTAAATCTTTGACACTGAGAAGAATCAGCCTGATAGGTACGGAGGCAAGCATGAATTTAAACATCTATGTTTGTTTTGGTGTCAGTTCTAGAGTTACTAAAGCACTTCCAGCAGAATAATGCACTGATTTATATGTAAATTAACATCCTAACAAGGACACATTTCAACAAAAATGCGTAACACGTCAAAAACTGTCCTCAGCTGAGCCGCAGTTCATCCACCTGCTCCTTCCGTCGTGACGGTGATCAGTGGCTTCATGCTACGAGCATCTGTGGGCCTGCGCTGTAGCTTCAGGAGCAAAGCTCCACTGTGCGAGCATGTAAAACTCTATTAGCATAATGACTTCCCTGTTTAAGTGGATTGTAACAAACTGAGTTACATGCGTCGTTGACAAACTTTTGTCTGCGATGAAAGCAATATTTCTTTTCATATTCCTCTCAGAAAGGATCGGGATTAGTAACAAAGTAACCAAACACGGTGAGTAAACTGAGCAGGAAAAGAAATGCTTCTTTGTTTTGGCATGATCATAACCTGCCGCGATAAAGAAGAACTCAGAAAGCTTTCGAGAGAAAAACACAATTCCTAATTTTCCTATTAAATCTGTCATTGCTGTATCTGCAGAACCAAAACCAACATTGTGTGAAATAGTCTAGGTTAATGATTCTTAATGAATAATGTCAAGCTTGTCAGATTTGATGACAGGTATTTATTTATTGTTTTACAGATAACATACTTCACAGGGTTACCTTAGAGGTAAAAATCTCCTGACAGAACTTGGTTTTGACTCGTCGGAGACAGTGAGGGGACGATGAACATAGTTTTTGTCAAGCACACATTGTAAACAACTGAGCAATATTTAAGTCTAAATGGCGTACCATAGAATAGGTGAGAGACAACAAAATGTAAGTAAGAAGATGTGCCTCTTGCTCGCAAAGACAAAAGTTTCATTTTTACAAAACAAATAATGGTCACTGACATTTTTCTACTTTTTTTTCCTTTTTCTTTTTTTAGTGGCTGAGAGGTAGAATGAAGTATTTTCAGTTAAAACCAATGATTTTATTTCTTTGCTTTATCTTATCGTCATAATGAGCGAAAACATTATGAGTGAATAAGGAACCCCAGCCCTCCGATTATAATGTGAAATCTGTACAAACATCTCCATTGATTGCAATATCGTTTTGATTTTTGGAAATACTTTTTATTGTGAAACTTTTTGTTTGTATCCCAAAAGTCCATCGTTATAAGCAGAGGAAATATTATTTAATTTTTCTGGTTAGGATTTCATGGTACCTCGCCATACGGTGGGGCAGTGAATCCCTTTTTTTTTCTCTCCTTTTTTAAATACTGCGAATAGCAACGTCAGTTCATGGTTTTTTTCTTTTAAATTTTTTTGTTTGTTTTTTTGTGGATGGAGTGTAGAGATGGATATATTCAGTTGGAAGTATCTGAATGAACACTTCCGGGTCCTTCTGTGGGCGATGTCACTGACGAAGGAGTCGGAGCATCTTGCCAGCCACCGTTTGTCTGTGAAGACACAACAAGACGAAGTTAGTGTAAATATGAATATGATGCGTGATATGAAATGCTATCATTCTTTATATTAAGGATGGGCTGCTAAACTGTGTCAAAAATCTCAAACAAGATTAGCTTGGTTATTATTCAGGGCAGTTATTTAACTGACTTTGGAGTCATCATGCATTTACAGAGCTCTTTTCTTCTTTAGTTTTCTTCTAATCTCCAAACCAAACCACTAAAATTTAAACAAATAAACACAAAATACAGTAAATATGAAATGAAATAAAAAGAGTGGTTGTTGTTTTGTGTGTTGTTTCTGTGTGTCCACAGTCTTTTAAAACAATACTGACTTAAAAAAAACAACAACAACAATTATTTTTTTTATCCAAAAATAAAATATTCTTAATAAAAACTCTCCTCCTATTTGCGTTGTGAACAAGAGTTAGGTGAGGAGTTTGAGATCACCTCACATGTTCACGCAAACTGTGAAGCTGGAACCTGCAGGTGTTTAACTCGGCTGGTTCTGATCAGATATAATAAAAACATATTGCATATTGCTGCTCACTAACACATTACGTCCCGTTTTCTTTAAAATCAAAATATGCCAAGAATGACGCCTGGTCACAGCTCGTACACTTCGGTTTTTGTGCACAATAAATTAATGCGTTACAATGCGTTAATTAATCTGCAGACTCCTGTCAAAGCGAGGCTGGAATATTTTCCCCCTGCTTACAATCTTTATGTTGAGCCAAATGACCACACAGGACAGGGGTATTAATCCACTCACTGAACTCTTTAACAGGGAGACAATATAAAGATTTATAGAGCTTTTTGCTTTAAAAATTAAACATTATCATATGCTTTCATTACAAGGAACTTCCGGTGCACTACACCCTAGTTTTATAAAGTACCCATACAGCTGCACTGTAACTGATTATACTCTAATACCTACAGGAAGATACTATATTAGGTGTATGCATATGTGTTAAGTATAACTGGGTCACTACTGTAATTTGCAGAGGTAAGGTCGCCTGGGAAAACCGACCAACAGCAGAGATTTCTTTTACAATTTAAATTTTAATCCAGCATTCAGTTTATACTTTAAAACATATATCAACCTTTTTACAGTGTGCTGTACAGACTCACCAGTCCACCCGGATATGTTCAAATAGAGCCAAATATAGAGCCCAACAAAAGCACTCTTTGTCTTCTATTTGACATCTATGTAATATAAACCACACTGCTTAATATTTACATCTTCAGTGTATTGACTGAAGATAACAAATGTGGAACTACACCTGCCAATAAAATGGAGTATACTGTAGGTAATGCCTTGGAAAAATATTCAAAGCCACTTTTCATTTACAGCAGAAGCTTTCACTGAGCAGGTTTCGCTGTGCCTAAAAATATATGAACAATACCAGGTAAGCCCTAAATGTAAAAGCAAATATAAAGACTTCCTCAAAAGCAGTGATGTCGCTCCCAAAACCTCTAAATGAAAGCACTAAAAACTGTCAAACACTGCTTTCAGAAAAATAAATAAATTATCATGCCACTTCTTTCATTTGGACCTCCACATGGGCTGACATAATGTGAGATAAACAGCAAAGATAAAACATTGAATACACAGACCTTTCATATATCTCAGAATATACCCCTGAGATGGCTGATAAAAGAATAAATTATCACAATAAAAAAAAAAAAACCTCTTTAAAATGGAAGCCTTCTCAAATCATCATAAAAGGTTGGCTAAAGACCATTAATTGCAATTTCAACGCTATTAGTGAGTGCTGGGAATGTGCTTTGGCAGCCTCTTATTTCCAAACCCTGTTATTTTGTGTAAAGACCGTCTGTCATCTTATTCAGAAGCAAGAAGAGGGAAAAAAGAAAGAATGAGGAGGAGAAAAAAATGCATTTCCAGTCTCAGGGAAAGTCGACACCCACCAGCAATTTGAGGGCTGTAATTGCCGTTCAAGGATAAAGAAGGAGAGGTGAACCACGAGAGTTCAGTCAGTAAATGTTAGAAAGAATTTTTTTAAAAAATCGTTTGGGCAAAACACATGCACGACTTCATTCACAAGCTTCAGTAAAACACTGCAATTTTTCTTAGTAAAACTGTAAAAGAGCCTCATATTGCTACTAATGTCCGAGATAGTTATTTCTATTCTTTTCTAAAGCTTTCAAGTAAGTGTTTCTACTCAGGCTGGATCTTCGATCCATTTCACAATAAACAGTCACAATTAGTTTTAATTATTTTTAATATATCGATTACTGCAATTTGAATTTTGCAGGGTGGCTCATTTTAGGGTTTTTTTTTTTTTTTTTTTTTTTTTATAATATAAA